>CABFVX010000932.1:184629-208354 GCA_902151425.1 Timema shepardi
GCGTAGATTGGTATCATAGTAAAACAAACATATATGACAGGTTAAGGGCATGTTAGTATTGTTCCTGTATGACTAAGCAGCTTGCAGTCATGTACAAGCAAGACACTGAGACCACCAAGCAACAGGTCTGGGTGTTTCATTTTGAAACCTGCATAGCTTGTTGCTTATAGAGTGAGGATCCAACAGCTAGCATCATTTGTGCCTTGACTCTTCTAAAGTGATTTGAAAAAAATCTACCACTTCTCTGATGGTCCTACTGAACAGTTTAAAAACAGAAAAAAACTCAAACATATGTCACCATGAAAGTGAATTTGGAATCAAGGCCAAATTGCATTTCTATGCAACAGACCATGGTAAAGGAGTATGTGATGATCTGGGTGGAACCGTGAAAAGACTTGCAGCAAGGATAAGTCTCCAAAGACCTGATAAAGAGCAAATTATGACACCATCACAGATGTTTATATGGAATCAGGCCAACATTGACTCCGTGGAGTTCTTTTTTTCAATAGTGATCAACATGAAGAAGAGAAATTGCTTGACGAGCAATTTCTGGTTGCGAAATCAATACCAGCAACCCATAAGTTCCACTCTTGTGTCAGATAAAGCGATACTGACAAAGGTATTTTCAAAGACTGAGCAATCATTCAAGTTTTCTTTGTCAGGATAAGGTTTGAAACAGACACTCATACTGGCAGAAGTGAAAGGATATGTAACATTTAAGTACAACAATCAATGGTGGCTTGGTGTAGTTTTGGCCAAGAATGAGACAACTGATACGGTGGAAGTGAAGTTCCTGCATCCTGAAGGTCCTGCTCCATCCTTTACATACCCACAGGACTTTGAGACTAGAAGTGCCTGTCAGCCAAATCCTGGCCTTGGTGGAACCTAGATGCCCCAATGGCCGCACTTACTATCTTTGCAAGAAAGAGTGATATCCCTTCAATGCGGCTTCGGGGTTAACTGGTGGTTGCAGTTGGGATCGTAGAAGATGGGTTCACGGGTGGAGTATTGTTTGGTTGCCACTGTCTTCTGTCGGTGGGCTTTGCCGGAGTGGTGGGTGTATCCCATCCCGTGAGGTCACCGTCGGAAGGGATGATCAGGTTGGAGGGTAAGAGGACAGAGTCCCGGCAACACAGAGTCACGGTGGGAGGTGTGGATAAAGTCCCGGCAACGTGAGTTACGGTGGGAGGTGTGGATAAAGTCCCGGCAACGTGAGTCGCGGTGGGAGGCAAAGAAACTGTCCCGGCAATGTGAGTCGCGGTGGGAGGCAAAGGAACTGTCCCGGCAACGTGAGTCGTGGTGGGAGGCAGAGGAACAGTCCCGGCAACGTTAGTCTGGGAGGTAAGGGATATTTGCGGAAGGATAGGGAGGGACGATGAAAATGCTCTTTCCAAAATAATGACAATTTATTAATGCTCTTTGCAATATGGTTCACCAGGGTTGGGTCACCACTAAAAACAGCTCCAGAAATCACCGTGTTATATACCCTCCACTGCTGCCTGGCCTTGTCCAATGGGGAAAACAGGGAGCGTGTCCATCACATGAGCCAATAGCGAGTGCTGGCGCTGTGTACTGAGGTGGAGTCGTCACGGACGGCTCAGAGAACATGGACTGTGGGGGGTGGGTGGCGCGGCCGGTGCAAGTGCGGAGGAAAGATACAAGGGCCGACTGAACAGTAAGGCTCATCAAGAGATGGGCGCAGCAATCACAGCTCATCAAAATTATCTTGCAAGGGATTGTAGAAATTATGAATATGGAAGAAGGGATTGCGACAATGCTAACTTGAAAATGGTACAATTATTTATAAATTTCAATAAAGCAGCCTTCATTTTATGAATCTTTGTTATATTTCTAAACTACCTACCTCACTGCCAGCATACACCCCACCCCCTCTCCCTGTTAGCTTATTTAAACTCTTTAAGAATATCAGTATAATATCATTGTTCTGAAATAAAAAAATAGTGATCTTTATCCAAAGGTATTGATTGGAAAGTGTGAATTGAAATTTCAATCTTACTTAAACACTAATGTTTTATCCTTTGTGTTATTTTTTTAGAAAAAGACAAACACATGATCCCACTGTGATGAAACTTTCCACAAATGATGTTAAATACATAAGTTCATGTGTGATTTTTTCCAAATTTAAAAAAAAAAATAGGCTTTTAAGAAATTCAAGGTAAAAATTTGTATGGTATAACCTTGAACTGAAAAAATATCCAAAATTGATGATGTTACATATCATATGAAAGCTTATAAATTAAGCTATACCCAGCCTTCTCTCTTATTTCTAGTCTGCATAATTTATTTTATAATTGCATGTCAGCAGAAAATTGTGATTTTTTTTTGAGATTTCAGAGGGCCATAACTTAGAAACTACTGCAGATAAAAATCTGAAAATTTTAATTTTTTCTATCTATGAGGGTACATTAGGTGAGCCAAATTTGAAAAAAATCCAAAAGGGCAAGGTTTAAAACTGTTAAAATATCGGATCAATTGACATGGAATGACCCTATTATATCCTTAGACTTAAATGTCAAAGCATGTATTAAATTGTATTGAAGCTTTAGCTGTTGCCTGTACATGATTGCTCCAACATGTACTAATGACTACACTCATCTAATTCCAAAGAATTTTGATAGTGCTATTCAAAAGAGCAAATGAGACAAGGGAATTTACAAATAGCTACTGCAGTTGATTTATCGGTAAGTTTTCCTTTAGTAGAGATTCCCAACTTCTTTAACTTCAGGACACACTCAGTTGAAGACAATATTTTCACAGTGCACTTGTGTAGAAGCTGTAATATAAACACTTTTCTATTAAATTAAGATACAAAATTAAAATGATTGAAATCGAGATGCAGTTGTAAATAAGTGTATTCCTCTATCTGTGCTCATCTACTTGCAAAGCCAAAGGTACTTTTGAAATTCGATCTTTAGATTCATTAATGAGTATGGTATCAACAATGACCTGACAAGCTGGCCCAATTAACTACACTTTTGCCAACACACATACAATCTCTAAACACCGGAGAAAATTGTAAGCACCAGTCCTTTTATAGTATTTTATTCAAGGAATGTCAGGAACCCCATTCTCTTGCGTGAAGTGTGAGCGATCATGCCTTCCCTCTCTAAGGAATACTATGTAAAATTAACTACGTTACTTCGAGTTCATACCTCCCACCACCTACTGAGCCATCAGTGGGGGTGTTCCAGCAGTGTGTTGTGCTCGTGCACGCACATACAATACAAAAGTCCTACTGTTCACATTTAATTTAATTTGCATATTGTTATGTGTGTTATGCAATTTGACAATTAAGCTTCTTACAGTATGTATTTATTAGTTATTACTACCTTGCACATAATACTCCACAATGCAGTAATTAGAGGGTTGTAATATCCACAGTATAGAGGTTCATATAGATTAAACTATGTTAAACTAGTATCACCTAAAAAAAAGATTTTTCAAAAACGGACACTTCTTAGTAACAAACATCTTTTTTATCCTGGAATGTGTCCTCTATTAAGAGATCTCACTGTACTATATAACCTATCTTAAATTGAAGCATGTACAAATGAGTAATTGATTGTCATGACAGATCCCCTGCCACTGTAAGCACAAATACGACTTCATCAGAATCAAGTGGTCCTGTTATCGTCCATTGTAGTGCTGGTATTGGCCGGTCTGGATGTTTCATTGCTGTCTGCATTGGTATGAATCAGCTCCTTGAAGAGAATAATGTTGACATTCTTGGCATATGTTGCCAAATGAGATATGACAGGTGATTTGATTATTTTAAAATTGTTAGTGGAATTTAAAGATAGGGAGGTTTTTTATTTCAGCTTCTTTCAAATCTTTCCCACAGAAAGTCTAAGCTATTACTCACTTTTACAACAACAAATTATTAATAAAAACGGTATAATTAATTTACAGTAATTTAGTTTTTATGATAGAACAAAGTCGATAGTAAAATTATTTTCATGATTACTCTTAGTTTGTTTAGTGCTACATCCACAAAATTCATCAGTCATATTAACACATAGCACAACTAAACATTAGATAGTACCAAAAACTGGACAACCTCCAAATTCATTAGCTGTTCTTAAGTTACCTTGGGCCCGCTTTGGTGGTCTAATGGTCTAAGTTGTCATTCTTGCAATACACTAGATTGTTGATGATGCGAGGGAAGCTCAAATCCAGATCGAAATACAAATGTGTGTAAAATTTCTCTAAATTCTATCGTTTTCATTCATACCTTACTTACATTACTGTTTTCAGCCTGTGACAGAATTCAAGCCATATATGTTCCACTACCAACTTGCTAGGCTGGCTCATTCCTACTTGGTTATTGTAAATTTGCAAATAGCCCCAAAGGGTAATAAAATGTTTGTAGGTTGATAGATTAAAAACTAAACAGTTGTGAAATAACTGTCGTCATCATCAACTTTCCAATCTCTGGCCAGCTCAGTTGATTGAAATGCCTCCATCTTCCTCTATTTTTCCAATATTCTACCGCCTTTAATCGCTTCCATTATTCTCCTCTTACTTGCACACTTTCTGTTATTTCCTCTGCCCATATTTTTCTTGGTTTTCCTTCCAGTCTTTTTCCTACATATTTCATCTCCACCATTCTCTGTGGTATTCTCTCTTTTTACATCCTCATTACATGACCATACCATCTCAGTATTGCTTCCTCAACTATCTCATGTACTCTCTGTATAACCACTCTTTACCGGATAACTTTATTTCTAATCCTGTTTCTCTTTGTGACAACCAACATGAACTACATTCCCATAGCCTCCACTTTCCTTGTCTCTCTTACATTCACTGTCCATGTACCTGCTTCATATCTGACTATGGGTACATACTACAGCCTATACAGCACTTCCTTACACTTCAAGGCCACTTATCTTCTACATAAACCTACAGAACAACACTCCCTGTTACCCTCTTCTTATTTAGAGCCTCTCGGCTCCCACCATTCACCTCAATCACACCTCCAAGATATTTTACATTCTGTATGTTTCTTAGTTTTACTCCATCCAACTTTATGGCTTTACTAGGCCTTATTCTCTTCCTTGACATGATCATCATTTCACACTTGGAAATGCTAAATCTAATTCCACACTTTTTCACTTCCTAATTCCATTCCTGTAGCCGTTCCTCTACTTCCCTTCCTTCTCAAGCCATCAGCAAACATAATTTCTCTCAGTCTTTCCTCCCTGAGTTATATAATAGTATAGATATCTAATGCATAGTAATATATACCGTTATGTAACACAACTGTAAAGTTTTTATATCTATCTTTTTGTTTAATCCTATTGCTGCCATCTATACAGTGCATTCATAATTTAAAAACTATCAGTTGTTAACTGTCAACCCTGCCATCTAAACTAAGAGTATCAGTCCACTCTCTTTATCTGAAGAATCTATCTCTGGCAGTGAAAGCTTGTTTTTAAAAGTGTGTTTATATGCTTTTATGGATCTTGGCCATTGCTGATTGATGATTTGATCATTGGCTTATTATGGCAAAATTAATTGAGCTGATCATCAGTATTTTGAGCCCAATCTTTTGAACTGTGTAAGCGAGAAGCCATTTAGTGGTGACCCACCAGCTTAAAGCTGGATAGCAGATAACATGGTCCCCTATTGTTTGGCAACAAGGGAATGACCTGCTTTGGTGGCTTCATGGTCTAAAGCGCTACTCTTGTGGTAGACTAGACTACCAATGATGGGGAGATTGAGGTTCGAATCTCTCTCGGTTGTACTGATATCATCATCATCATCATCATCATCAACAACGGTTCCCAGCCTGTGGCCGGGTCAGTTAGTAAAATGCCTCCATCTTTCTTTATTCTTCCACCACTCTACCTTCTTTAATTTCTTCCATTCTTCTCCTACTTGATGTACTTTTGATTATAAACTGACCTCATTTCTATCGACCTTGAAGCTCCTGATAATGGCGAGTAGCGAAGTCTGTCGGACAAAATTTAAATTAAGGAGTAGTTCCGGAATAGGTGGCGATCTGGATGGGAATTAGTGGAACTAAAGTTTTTAATAATCTTTTATAAATGATTAATTCAATATTTGCTAAGTAATTAAATCTCTTTGTACCTTTTTTATGTATGTAATTTTACCTTAATGTTTTTTTATACCTTGTATTTTAAAAATGTCAAGTCTTCAACTGTAATGCCATTGGTCCATTTTTATCTTGTGAACTTGTCGCTGATTGGCCTAACCAAAAATCACGATTTCCTCTTTAGGGAAATAACAGCGTTCACTCGTTCATTCTCTCTCTGGATTCAATTAACATGAGACATAACATTTTGTTTTCTTCCTTTTTTAAATTACTTGAATCGTTTCAAATTTAAAATGTAGTCTTTTTAATTTTGTTTATTTATTGTTTTGGTAGTATGAGGTAAAGTTTCTGTGTAGTTATTTTTTTGATTATGACCTTTTAGGTTTTTTTATTATTACGTAGTATTTGTATTGTAAGGTAACACAAAATTTGTCAACCATGAGACCTGATTATTTTATGTTATTGTTTTGTATCAATCGGCATCCTATAGACCAAGCGATTTAAAATGTAATCAAACAGGGGATTAGGTATAATGGTTGAAGACTATTTTCTTTGTCTTTATTAATATTATTTTTTTTCTCATGGTCTTCTACTGGAGACATCTTTTATAAATCCTATTAACAAATAGGTAATGTAGTAAATGTAAATCTGTTCTCCTTTGCCTTAAATATGTAAATCTTTCTCCTTTGCCTTAAATTAACCATATATAATGTTTAATTTTTGTCTTGTAATAAATACTAAAGTCCTTTTTGTAACTGGATTATGATTTAGAGAAACCACGTGTTTCGCATAATAATCTTAACCTCCTTTTGTTTCGATTAATATATTATCTACTTATGCTCTCTTTTAGTCTTGGCTAAGTTAAGTAAGGAGGAAATATATATATAAACTTTTCACTAAGCTATATAAGTGTTACTGGTCACCTTTCAAAGAGGCGATCAGTACATTGAACACTTTCTATTATCTGCTTCTCCCATCTCTTTTGGCAAATAGCTTGTATAAGAATGAAAGAGAAAGCCATAAGACCACTAGATACAGTTGGGATGGGGAGTAAAAGTCGGTGATAAACTACCTTATCATGGATGAAGAAATGAAAAGGCAGACCATAAACATCAAGGTGATCCCAAGGGTGTCTTTAGATAGTGGCCACAGGTTTTTGGGGGCAGACATAAAGGGATGGGAATGTAGGAGAAAAGTAGCAAGACAAGAAAGAAGAATAAGGGCGTGGAGACTTAAAAATGAAGAACAAAGAGAGCTGTACTTAAGAAAGGCAAAAAGCTTAATACCTAAGGATGAGATGCAAAGTGTAGAGGTTGACTGAGAAAGGCTTAAGAACAGTTTGGTGGGAGCTGCAGAGGAGGTATGTGGGAGTACAAGTAATAAGAGTAAGTAGAAGAAGATACCCGGGTGGAACGACAGGGTGAAGGAAGCAGTGGAGGAGAATAAAGCATTCAAATGGAGTTTTAAGAATAGGAATGAGGAAACAGAGGAAGAAAGTGGTGTAAGAAGGTGACCATACGTACCATTGACACTGACCTATTAGTACTGGCTATGGATTAATTCAGTAGTTTATTGCCAGATGAATTGTGGATTGCCATTGGTGTTGTTTCAAACTTTCGGTATATAGCTATTTACGAAACCGTTGCCACAATGACCCAGATTCAATGTCGTACTTTGCCAGTATTTCACGCTTTCATCGGGTGTGATAATGTTTTCACATTCACTGCTATAGGAAAGAAGACTGCCTGAGATACTTGGAAGTCTTTCCCAGAGGTGAATGATGCTTTCTATCAACTATCAATGCCACTTGAGATCAATCATGAGTTAAATTTTATTGCTGGAGCGATTTTTTGTGCTGATGCATGACCGAACCCTTGAGCTCATGGAGGTTAATAGTGCCAGGAAGCAGCACATCAATCGAGCTTGCTACCAGGCCAACTGTTGGAACCAGGTATTGGTCATAGATCCAGATCTTCCAGAGCCCTCTGACTGGGGCTGAACAAAGGATCTATCTGGGTGGCAGCCTCTTTGGACCACTCTCCCTGAAGAATCAGATTCATGGCATGAATTGATCAACTGTATCTGTAACTGGTCGCTGCAGGTGTGCCAAAGCTGCGCTACGCTTATGTTCTGGAGATGGTTGAGTTTGTTCATTACACATTTTACATATACATATATTTGTTCATTACATATACTTTATGTTGTCATAAATAAATAAACGATTATTTATGTCAGTCTTGACCTTTGACCTAATAGCAATTCTTTGAATTATGAAGATCTCTAAAGGTCACCAAATAAATGGGCATTCCTAAATTATTTGTAAATGACAACTTAAATGCCATTCTACACTATAGGCTTCTTAAGTTAAGCACATTGAAACAATAGGCCAGGGGGAGTGGTGGTCATATTGTATTTGACCTCTCACTGACTCATTGGTCAAATTTTACTTCCCTCCACATCTAAATATAATCACCATGGTATTTACTAAGATAGAAATTTATACTTTTATCATAAAATGCACAATTGTTATTATATGCTTACTTAATCTGCTACACAATAGCTACTCTTCATGGAATAGATGAAAAACAAATAAAGCATGTTTTGAAAGAATTAGTAAAAATGAATAATGACTATTGCTCACAATTGAGCATTTTTTGCATTATATCTAAAAGGTATAAAACACTTGTCTCCCTTGTATTTTCCTCCCCTTCTTTTTAAAATGGTTGGCATAGCATATTTATATTTTTATAATAATTTTTTTATGCTCATTATATTCTTTACTAAAAATTCTCTCAACGAAAAATGTCTTGTATTCAAAACTGTATGAGTATTGTTTTGCATATTATTTTTTCAATATTGTAAATAAAATAAACCAAAGATCAGCAAAAGGACCCAGCCCTAATTTTTTTTTAGTAAACTGTTGCTATTATTACTCGGGTAAGTGTTTTGACTATCCCTACTAATTCAAACCACAACCAATAAACTTTGTAATAGTATAATTTATAAAAATCTACAAAAGTAATTTTCTACTTGATTTTTTAATTTGCTTACTTGTAAAAGAGTGAAGATCTACAATTTTCATAATTATAGGAAATAACTTTCTTAAACTTACATTTTCAGAGGAGGAATGATTCAGACTGCAGAACAGTACCAATTTATTCATGAAGCCCTCGCTTTATTCGAACGCTCTCTTCCTGATCAATCTGGTGAATGAATTTCTTCAAAGCTGAGCAGATCTTTGTACATGTCAAAGTGATCAAATAATTAAAATGTGGAAACAACCACTTGTTGCAGATTAATTGATTGTTTGCATCCCCGTTAATAATGAAGATATGGTAAGATAATGTGTCGTAGTTATATCACTGACATGTTAAAATAAAAAAGTATTATACAATTTTGATTTCTTTAGGTCAAAATTGTATGGTAATAAATTTAGTACAATAATAATTTATTTTAGGTGTATGTAATTTTTACATGAACATTCTAATAATCAGCGTTACATGTAGAGTTTACCTTTAAATTAACCTTTTATTTTCATACAAAGGATAGTGTTGATTTTTAGTATAGTATATTTTTATTATATCAACTTTAATTTATAAAGCACCATTTTTTATTTACAGATTTGTCATACTAATTAATTTGTTATACTTCCGTTTGTAAAATGTACAAGTTATAGAACTTATTTGGCCATAAAGGTTTATTTACATTTAAATTTTTAAATATGTTAAAGCCTGGATTCTTAAAAGCCTTATAAGATTGTTATTTAACATTAGTAACCATAATTGCTATATGGACTTTTCACGAATAATAATTTAATTTATTATTCACACTATCAGATGGTATTTATTAATATTTTGATGATACAAAATATTTGTTACCATTGGATCCTACAAAATTTGTATGGTACCAAGGCAGATAATTTTGGGGGAAATAATTTATTTATGGGTGAAGATATCAAGGGGATTTCAAGGTCACCTAGCGGGATCCTACACTTTTCTACTCTTAGTGCAATAATTGTTGATGAGAGGTGGTCAACAAACTTTAATGAACGCTCTTTATACTTCATAAAAAATACTAAATTTATGATTACTTCCCTACAATATATAATTGAAATGATGACAGTGCATTGTTGAATTGTTTTTAGCACTGCATCTTGCCACCTGTTCAGGTTATATGCTTTGTTGCTGTTGAATCACTCAACAACGTGCATGTCTCTTTGTCTGGATTCACTGGCTTCATTTGCTGTAATAATTTTTTGACTGATATTTTCTGTTTCACATAATATTTCTTTGTACATGAAATTTGTCAGGGCCCTTTAGAGTAGAAATCTAAAGATGTTAAATCTGGAGCATGCTATCTATAAAATCTGTCCTTGACACCTGATCCAATTATTTACATTATTTTGTTTATTTAAACATTTTGTGTTTAATTTTGGTGTAGCATTTCTATGGATGAATGTCGGTATCACTCTCTTGGGGGTTCGAGTCTTGGTGACTCAGCCGGTAACTACCTCTTAGGACGGTTATTTAAGCATCATCATTAACTCTGCGCAACAAGTTTCATATATGATCTTAAATTACATATTATTGCAGACCATTTCTTGTGACTTTGCTAAATGTATAAATTTCAGCATCATTGTGATTACTAAACCATTTCTAGCAGTCCTACTCTTTATTATTAAACATCAAAGTGTTTTAAGTTGCAGCACCTTATGTTGACATACTTAGAATGGTAATTCCATCACTGTCATTATTATTCTATTTAATATGTAATTAAATATAGTGATTGAATTTGTTCAACTTAAATTGATGATTTAAAAAAAAATCATAAAAAGAATAGTAGTTGAAAATTTTCCAAAAATATAATTTTACACCTCACATCATTACTTGTAGATAATGTAGATGTTCAACTCACCACTAATCCATATTATGCCAATTAAGATTTAAATGATCAATGAAACTTGCTTCATCCGCAAATAATATTGAAAAAATGAATTAATGATTAATTTGATTAATTTGAATTTGCTCATTGACAAAATTTAATCAAACCCATTAAATCCATGCCATGTAATCGGTGAAAGCTGATATTCTACAGGTGAAATTTATAAGACAGATGATTTATAACAAACATTAGCTGACTAAAGACTCATGTTCAATTGGGTGCGAGCTAATCTGAGCTATGAATAAAAAAAATAAAAAAGGGCACCTATGCTGCCTTAATTATTCACAGTCTTTTGACATTCACACTTATGTTCATCCAAAGATTCAGTTTCTCTTAAATTGTATGCAAAGTTCCTTAAATATCCATTGGGAAGAATACATACAATTAGGATACCATCAGCATACAAAGTTTGATCTCTTTTAGAATATTGTTAAATTTCTCCATAGATAAATCATATCCACTTGTTCTTTAAATAAAAATGTCACGTCGTCTACTGGAATGAATACTTACTGAGCGGGTATTTACTGATACTGATAAAACAACCCATGAATTGCTGTAAAATCCATTATGTTTACTATTTGTGATGACTCAAAGCCAAGAAATTTATTATTAACTGTTTCCATGCGAGTTAAGGGGCATTGAATTTGAAGAAATAAAGATATTTATGTGGTTAATATATTACAACACTGAATACATGCATATGCTTATCATTTCAAACATCTATTATAGGGTAGAAACCATTAATTTATTATCTTTGATTACCTTGAATATTCTTTCATTATAGCTTTTTGAGGTAATCTTAACAACTGCTATCGCAGTAATAGTAACTGATTTAAAAAATGAATTAATGAGACCTGAAAACTTTTATTCTATAACTTCACCTACAAATCATTTTCACCCAATAATGGCCTCCTTGTTTGTGCACTTATATGCACATACCCTTGGAAAGTAGACTCGCTCTTATTATATATAATAAAATGAATAATGGCATATTGGCTTGGAATTAAGAGAGTGTGGGAACACTGTACATTAACATAAAGTAAGTTATGTTGACTTAATTCACTATCATTTAACATTAATACAGTATTTTTACACTTTCATACACAAGATATAAATGAATGTATTTTACAATCATGGAGGGATGGCGGAGGATACAAAAATGGGCACAATCACAGTATGGTTGGAAACACCTTCTGACCCAAAGCTACCTTGTTAAATTATTACTCTTAACTGTTGGAAACTTCTGAATGTATACTGCGAATGTGACCATTTTTGTATCCTCTACAATTCCCCAACGTTTTTAAAATGCTCAGATATATATATATATATATACATATGTTTTTATCTTAATTAATTTTCCCAATATTTTATAAATAGTCTTGTGTAAATAGAGACTACAAGTATGGTGTTTATACTCGAAAAACTAAGTTAAATAAATTGTCATTGTGATAATTTGTTAAAATACCCTATCTAAGAAATCACTTTAAAATACTCTCACTATTACATGGTGGCTACAGACAGGGAAAACAGGGAAAACCTGGAAAAGTCAGGGAATTTTTGGATGACAGGGAAATGTCAGGGAATTTAACTAAAAATAAGGAAAATTAAGGGAATTAAAAATATGTCTAAAAATCTAATTAATTTTGCAACTAAACACTGAAACAAAAGCCAATAATACCTAAATAAAATAACATTTTAATTTTTTAAATAACTGATAAAACCATTTATGTTTAGTAGATACAATTTTTTTAATGTGTGATCAATAATAAAGAAAAAAAAAGTCATCATCCACCATTAAAATTTGAAAAAAAGTAGTCAGGAAAGTTTTAAAAATGTAGCCTGGAAAACCTGGAAAAGTCAGGGAATTTTGTAAAATATATTTTGTAGCCACCCCGTATTACATTTCACATACACTTTAGTTGAGTACTTCTTTTTAATGTTTGTTTATATTTTGAAATCCATTGTTGAAATCAACATAACAATATCCATATTATATTTAGATAAGGGTGTGTCTAAATTTAATAAATTAAACATTATAATGCAGCAGAAATATTAACACTAGGATCTCCTGATTGCAGGGGAATACAAACCAATAATATCATCAGGAATTGTTTCGCGGAAGGACTTCCATCCTAGTACTTACCATGCTCAAGGCGGCTTAACTTAATTATTCATTGAATATGTTATAAGCTTAAATGGCACAGCCATTAACACTTTCAGGAATCATGATTGTGTGCTGGTGATTATCACAAGTGCCCCGTTAGTATAATAATCTAAAACATTAAATAAAGCTAAAAATTAAATCTCCATATCCGATAGGTTAAATGTGAATAATCAAACTGCATTACTAGAGGTTTCATAATCATTTAAATTAAATTTATATAAAATGTCATACTTATAAAATGAGTCATAAAATGGATAATCATGATGGATAAATTATTCTTGAACCAAGTTAAATACCACTTATGATACATTTATATTTTATTGTCAAATGTTTATTTAAATAATGCCAGAACTTCAATTTCACTATGTTTTTGTGGTTTTATTCAACAAAAAATTAACTGCAACTGTTGAAATAGTTGTAGAAATGACCTAAAATTATCATAAATTGGTAAAAATGTATACCAACTTTTGGTGAATCAACTATGGCTATGGTAATGTTTGCGAATATCATCAAAATACACTTAATATTATTAATTTAACACTTTAGTTAAATACTATCATATTTTAAATATTCTTTACTAAATCTGTCTGCTAGCATAGTGGACAGTTTGTCTTTTACAAGACTGTCTCACACCATGTCCTCCCAATATTTGGAATCTCATTAATTTTCCTCAGCTGATAATTTAATTATGCCAAATGTAAAACTACTCCATTTTTATAGGTAGTGTGTTGGTTTATTTCCTATTGTAATATTTTATTTTATTTTACTTTGCTCATTTTGTGTATAAAATTGACTTATGCTTAACATTTTTTGGGTTGGAAAGAATACCATGAATAATGTATCATTCTTAATTTTGCTTACTCCATGGCATTAGGAATTCAAAAGTCCATTGCTGCACCTACTAAAGTACACCTATCCCTCTCTTGAGCTAGTTCTATCTAGTCCACCTCATTACACCCTTTTCTTATCTTGAGATAGTTATATCCAGTCCCCCTCATTACACCCTATGCTTATCTTGAGATAGTTATATACAGTCCACCTCATTACACCCTATTCCTCTCTCGAGCTAGTTCTATCCAGTCCACCTCATTACATCCTATTTCTCTCTCGAGCTAGTTCTATCCAGTCTACCTCATTCTACCTTCTCTCTCTTTCATGTCCATTCTAATGTTAACCTCCCATCAGTCTCTTTCCGGTCTACCAGTATACACCCTGAACATGTTTCTAGATTCTCCCATTCTTAATGTTACACAACATTTTATTTAGCTTTATTTAAATAGAATAATGTTAACTTATTTTCATTTGTCACAAAGTTAAATTCATTAATGTGAAAATTATATTTTTAGTTCACATAATTATTACAAAATAAAATTCTTTAGATAGGACTTTTCTTATCAAAATGGGATTGATTAACAATAGTCTAATTTTTTACTAGTGATTACTTTATTTCTGGGAGTAAATTTGAAAACTGTTTAAAATCATAATAACGTTTTAGTTTCCATACAAATATGTAATAGTAAATGCAATTTCAATCGCTAATTAGTAATTTAAAAAAATTCCTAACATTAAAACATCAATACATAAGATGATTTTAAAGTTTAGTGCAGGATTTGTTTGGTTTTTTAACCCTTTTTTTAATGAAAAAGTACTGACATCATTTTAACTTTTATAAAATTGATTATAGTGATATTTTTGATTGTCAATCAAAATATAAGTAAAACAGTGTTGTGGTTTGTAATTAGGTGCCATGTATTCTTACCTTATGTAATATATAAGCTACTGTAAAGCTTGTGCCATAATATATTTTTTTGTATTAAAGAAAGTTTTTATAGTGTTTAATAATAATATTATGTTGTAATTAAGGAATCGTTATTAATCTTGATGGAAGAAATTGTTGATGTGTAAAAATTAGTCCAAAACTATCATTAATTTTAATAAAAGTTTTATTCTACAAAGTACTAAAAGAAAATGACTAATATTAATGCTTGTGTCCATATATAATGTTAGTGTTTATAGTGCTCTGTAAATATAAAATATTTTAATCACCAGTAAACTTTGTTAACTAGGCATTATTTTATGACATACAGATTGACCTAAAATAAATTGTGATGCAAATGTTTTAAACACAAATTGTTATGAAATAATTGCTAAATAATGTATCCAGAATTTGACCATAAATATTTGTTTTTAGGGTTCTAAAAGTGAATATTGTTTAATTGATCAATTCCTTATATTAAAATGTGAAGCCTTACCAATGTAAAAATTCTCACACTATATTTCTTATGAGACTGCCGCTCTAATGATTCAAAATTATATCTAAAAAAATCCTTGAATAATTTTGATGTTTATGTTACGGCCATAACAACAAATAACTTCATTTGATTTAGGAAAGCCTTCATTTAGTATCCTATACCACTCATCTTAATCACAGAACTGTGACATTCTCTCTAAAACATTGAAACTAAAATAATTTTATATTTTCACAAATATTTTAAAATTTACTCACTACAAAATATAAGGTAATCTAGCTGTCAAATTATTCACCTCAAAATATAAATAAGGTTCTCTTTTTGTCAAATATATTTTGAAATAACAGACCACTATTTAAACATTGCAAAAACACTAAAGGTCTGTAATGCATTTTATTGCTCCAGGAAGTGGCCACCTTAACAATGTTCATTCTTAAACAAAAAAAAAGCCTACAAAATGTAGGCTAGTTCCTCATTAATGTGTTTTAAGTTTTTTTTCTTATGTATCAAACTATAACATTACATTACACCTTTAGTTGAACACATAACTGAGAATTAAATTTCATTTTCTTAGAGTTAATATTTTTTAAACTGTATATAATTTTTTTTAAATAATTCAACTCCAAACTCAAAACTACTGGGAAAGTCACAAACCATTTAAATTTATTTGGAAAAAAATAAATTCATTCATTCTTTGGTCATCATACAATTTTCACCCTAGAAAAGCAACTTGAGAATATATTAGATTATTTTTTTATTTCTTGACATCCCTTAAATATTTATTTTGGTTCAATATTTGACATAATTAAGCAAAATACCTGAATATTTTAGTATTTAAAAAAAATTTAACGTTGTTTTAGTCACGTCAATACCATACATTACCATTAGTAAGGTTTCAATAAATAAATAAATTATACATATTTGAGAAATCATTTTAGTTCATTTTTTTTTTTCTATTTTTTTAATTGGGCAGGCACCTATTCCAAATGTTAAAAGTCAAAGGTATGTTTTAATAATGATAATCTTTAATATTGTGTTAATTTAAGACAAGTTTTAACATTTTCT
The DNA here is from genome assembly GCA_902151425.1 of Timema shepardi. Taxonomy (NCBI): domain Eukaryota; kingdom Metazoa; phylum Arthropoda; class Insecta; order Phasmatodea; family Timematidae; genus Timema; species Timema shepardi. The sequence continues at coordinate 201,125 of CABFVX010000932.1, forward strand.
TATTTTAGGTTAATTCTTGGAAGAATTTGTCATAAGTGAGATTTTTTTGACATTATGAGTCAAATTTTCAAAAGTAATCAAATTATATATATTTTTTTTATTTGGCAATGCATCATTAAAATTCTGAATTTGAAATAGGAATTGAAACACTTATCCAAGGTATTTTTACTTCAACTTCTTATGTATAATTTTAAATTCATGAGAATCTTTGCTTTAGTATAAAATACTACTTATTTGGAGATGAAATAATTTTCAATATTTATCTAGTATATTCTCACACAAACTAGCCTTTAAATATGTTACTTTATTACAGGGATAAAAACTCCATGCTGTAAATACTAGTAATATTGTCAGCAAAAGTATTGCATTAGTGAATATATATGTATATACGTCAGTCTGTTGAGTACAAACTATGTTCCTTTGATGTATTCTCAAGGTGATGTAACAGGTGTAATTGTAATAGTCAAGTGTTTGGATACAAACAAAACTTGAAGCATCCAATGACACAGTGGTATTTGCTATGAAATGTTTGTGTATTTATGTAAAAATGTATATTCATGTATTTATTAAAATGTCAATTGCATATTAGTCATTGCTAGATTTAAAGTTTTTAGTAAACAAGATAAAAGCTAATGATGGGGAAAATGTGTCAATTAAATTTATCTGATTTTATGATCATATTTAAGTTATTCTTTTTCATGAACCTAAGGATGGAACATCACTACTTTAAACACAGCAATACCTTTTAATTCTTAATGGTGTATAAATTGCTGAATATTACACATATTTTTTCAGTAGAATTCTTTCACTCTAGTTTTTAAATGCATCATTTTGCTACAATGCTAACTGGTATTATAGGCAAATACTTGTACATCTATTTATCCAAGATTAAAATAACTACAATATTAACACTATTAAATTTATATAATATTGTATGAAAATTACAGAATTTGTTAAAATTATTTCTATTGTGGTATCAAAATTTATTTACGCCCATGTTATTTTGTTAATAATCCTGATTTTTAGAGTAAAAGGTTTTATTAATCAAGCGTTTTTGTGGGGCTTGTTGGTCCGGGCGGGTGATTACCCCCCACACCTGTGTTTGATGGTGGGTAACTTTACATAATATTTAATTCACGACAATTATTATTACACCTTTATGTACCTGGTACATACTACATTACATTGTATTTGCTGAAAATGTTTCAATATTTCTTTAAGTGTAAACATTACAGGTAGGTATAATAGTCTAATGAAAGCGTGTACTATTAGTTCAAAACTCATTGGAAAGATGCTGGAAATTCAAAAGGAGTAATGGGACAAGGATAAACAGATAAGATTTAGAATATTACAAAGTTCTCTACTCCATTCATATCTGTTTCAAATTTGTTAACCTATAAATTAAATTTTATACTTGTCAACTTCAATACCTCTTTAAACATTGTTGCATCAAATATTGCATATCTTAAAGCCGTTGTATATCAATATTCAATCATTTCTTATAACTGATTTGTACATATTAACTTTTTAGTCCAATTTTATAATTTGAATTCTCAACTTACCTGTAACTTGATCGTTGTTTTGTCAAACTTATTTTGTCATCTGTAAGTTGTACACCCTTTTTTTAATGTGTTTCATGTATTTTAGACTTAACATCACTTACTATATTGCTAAATTGATAATGAATTAATTTATTATATGTGTAATATTCATAATTTGACAATATGTTAATACCATAAGTTAAACCTAATTCATTTTGATCTGCGAATTCAATTTTTTCCATCAATTAACTTAACCAATATATTAATCACTTCTTTCTATATATTTTTGTTCAATGTATCTAAGTCTTACACTCTAATTCAAATCCACTCCTTACTTTCAACTTGTTTAGAATGGTTTCTAAAATGTTCCATTTACTTGTCAAGGAAATTGTATTGCAGCTACAATATTATATTTTTAGGAAATGAGAATGTCCTATTCCCAGTAAATGTGCATCCCATTTTGATAACATCATTTGTAATTTGATCATTTGATTAAATATTTATTGAATTAGCATATTCAATAGAGAATATAGGGGAGCTACATAAATTGAAAGGGTATGATCATTTCATTTTAAATAACTTTTCTTCACAATGGGGTATGCAGATAATAATTGTTTTTGAATGAAAACCATTTGTTTAAAATATTTTGAAGTTTTAAATGTTAAAGCTACCAGTACTAAAACTAGATCATAATTGATGGGTAATGTTTATAGATACATATGTATTAAATTTTTTTAAAAGCATAAGCAGTCAATTCTGGTGTTAATGGACTCATTTGTAGTGAACATTCGGCTATAGTGAACCTAATTCATTGGTTCCAACCCACATACATTTCATTGTGTGTTAAAAAAATTTGTTTTTAATGAACCCTCAACTTTGGTTTTAGTGAACAGAATAATTGAAACTTTCACTAAGAAATATCATTATAACATCATAATTATTTAAAGATGTAACTTTTTGGTTGTTTAAACTTGAAGACACCAATTCTCTAACGAGTTCTTGTTTAGGTAGCACAAAGATTGACTAAAAGGTCGGGGGGGGGGGGATGTTGAGCTTAAACAGTCGCCGACTCATTGACCTGGCTTAAGTTTTAATGCCCTTGTCTGTGGCAAGTAAAGGAAGACAGTCTTCTGAGTTGTATTAATATGANGGCTTAAGTTTTAATGCCCTTGTCTGTGGCAAGTAAAGGAAGACAGTCTTCTGAGTTGTATTAATATGACAGGAGTTACAGGACAGTGAATGACAGTCTGTGTCCATTTAGGAATTGTTTTCACTAATCCGTTTCTTCGAGAGAGTATATGAAACTCAACAAAATTATACTTTTCTATTCAGTTTAGTTTTTTGAATGCATGGATAGTGTGGAATCAAGTGTGGAAAAAGCTCAGACTCTAGAGAAGGATCTGGAAATAATATTAATCAAAACAGTATACAGTAAACAACAGCATATAACAAATTTTTTTAAGATCAATTAATAGATTTCAATAAAAAGTGATAGTATTTTAACTCTTATTTTGTTTGTCACTAACCCACTACTTTCAGACAAAAAAAATTGTTTTAGTGAACTTTGGACATAGTGAATAAAATATCTGAGTCCTTAGAGGTTCAATATAACCAGAGTTGACTGTAGTTTCATTTTTATTTTTGAATTTAAACTTTTCATGAATTTGTTTTTTATATATATAGTGTTTTATCACTAAACCAGCATCTTTACTAATTCTGTGATAGTAAGCTCTCCCCCATTCATAACTTTGCATATATGTGCATATTTATTGTTTAAAACTGTATTTTTGTAGATTTATGTCTTACTTTGAATTAAGAAGTTTTACTTGCTTTGACATTCTTATAATAATTGATGCTACACATTTATTACTGAACCTTTATCTAAAAGTAATTAACAAGATATTTGCTACCATTGCGAAGTTTGTAAACAAAAATAAAATAATGACAATGATACACATACTTTTCATTTTTTTAACACAATTTATAAATGAGGCAGTGTTACTTAAATATAATATAAAATTAATTAAAATAAATTGCATATATTTAAAGTTTAATATCTCAATGAGAATTGACTTGATTTCACTTAGAACGCCCATACAGAATGTTTAGATACATTATAAGATAACTGGTCTTAATTACTTTTTAATGTGATTTTTTTTAAGTTTTGCTTTTTTTTTGTCTTCTATTTGTTAATTCTCTCGGAGCTACCAAAACAATCCCTTACCTTATGGGGCCAGCCTTGTTGTAGTGACCATCTTTGGGAACTTCATAGCTCCTCATGTGATGCATTTGTAGCTAAGTTTGTTATTTTCAACGTGTGTGCTTATGATGTGACACTGTCTTATGGAATAGTATTACTACATAGCATGTGCACTGTAGTTGTTTGTTTTGTTTAATGTAGTACTAAGGTTGTGTTGTGTAATCGTATCTGAAGAGCAAAATGAAGGTATGTTGAGTGTCCAGGGAACTGTAAACTGCCGGAAATATGGGCTGAGTCCTCCACAAGACTAGAACACTGGTAAACGAATGTATTTCCTATTGAGAAGAAACAGGACAGGGGATTGTATGATGTGTGCTATTGTGTGTGTGAACAAAACTAGTGGTGACACTTTTTAAATTCAAATATCATTCATTATTTAAAAAATAATTACATGATTGTGATAAACAAGTTTATCAAAAAGTAATCCTACTACAAACCGTGTTTGTGTGTTTTCTTTCTATTTATTAATTTTTCAAATTTTTATATATATAAAAAAAATTTAGGATGGAAGGGCAAGGCACTGTAGGGCTCAAATTGAAAACACAACAAAACACATCATTTTGAAACACTCTTCTGTTAAAGAATGGGACTTAAGTACACTGAAAATTTAATATGTTTTTTGTTGTAATTTTAATTGGGACCTTTGAGGGCTACAGTTTTCTGGTAAAGTGTGAAGGCCTTGTCCTTCTACCTTCCTTCAATGTTTAATTTAATACAGCCATTTGGTGCCATTTTTCCTTTGCACCTAATGGCTGTATTAAATTAAACATTGAATAGAGGATGGAAGGGCAAGGCCTACACACTTTACCAGAAAATTTTATATATATATATATACATACACACACTTCAGTATACTGCAGATTTGGGTAAATTGTTTAACATGGTTTTCAGTAACTTGCATGTTTTATGACAAGGTTTGGGAAATCACAAATTGAAACACACACAAAGACATTTTGTATCATGTCCTTAGAATGTTGATTGATTTTATTAGAATTTTATGTTAATTTTTTATTTTTAATACACAGATGTCCTCTTGTTTGCAAATATTTGCAAACTTATTTTGCTTTAATAAACTGTGTTCAATATTTTAATCCTGTTGCATTTTATACCCTAATGACACAGGTCGTTGAGTTATTTACAGTCTCTGTACTCAATACATTTGAAATAGAAATGAACATACAGCTATTATATATTATCATATAAAATGACACCGGTGTTCTTAGTTTTAAAGTTAAAAAATATATATTTCTAACAATTAAAAAAATCATTTGGAAGAATATGTATTATGTAAATTAAAACACCCTTTTCTAATATTGACTAGTTTTACTATGAAAACATAACTATATTATAATTTTTTATTCAATACCTAATGATTTGATACTTGATATTTATAAAATAAAGAAATTAATGAACACCACAAATGTACATTGTAACTGTACTGTACTTATACATGGTTTAAAGTAATGTGTATTTGTAAGTGTAAGTAGAACACCAATTTTCAGTGTAATTTATTTCATAAATAATAATTGCAAAAATGTTGTTTCAATGATAAAAAAAACCCAAAGGGATAGCTATTTAGACCTTTAAAATAGTTAAATAGTTTTTAAACAGGTTGTAGTTTAATTAATTTGTACACATACACATTTTATTAAAGAAAATTGTGTGTATTAATTATTATGTGTAAGATCAACTTGTCAACAATCTGTGTAATAAACATCTTGTATTAAAACTTTGTTTATTTGTGTTATTGATTTTTCATGACATTTAGTTTGTTGTCATAGCTGTCCTGAACCAAAGTTGCATTTGTAAACCTAAATTAGGCCCAATACCAGACTTTGTGTTAGAGAGATAAATTATTGACTTGGGAAGAACAGGGAATTAATCCTATCTGTGTGCTAAGAGAGTTATACTGTCCATATTGGCGACTACTTTTGGGGCAAATTTGAGGCTCTGCTCAGTATATATATTTAAAAATATATTAATATTTGAATCATTCAAGTTGTGATAATTTTAGCTCCATGTGTTGTACTTTCAAACAAAATACTCACAGAGATGGCATAAGTACCACCACCACTAGATAAAATTACTTATCCATTCCTTAGGGTGTATACTGGGTAAAACTCAATCGAAAAGTTTTCAGAACTTTGCTTTTAATTACAAAGAATTTGTTTATAAATATAATATAGTTACTATTACCGGCTTATGGTGGCTGCATGGTCTAAGGCACTACTCTCGCAATATACTAGACTGTCAATGACAGGGAGATGGAGGTTTGATTCTGGCCGGGTGTACTAGGGGTGGCTTTTCCTAAATGGTTTCATGCTCTCGCTGCAAATGCGGATACACTTCCTATAAATTCAACCATCATCCCTAACCCATAAGCTTAATTAGTATATAAGCATATAACCTAAATGTGTAGTAAGATGCAGTGTTAAAATATACACTTTTATGTTCTTGCGAAGGACTATTAAATTACATGTGGAAAACCTTAAATGCACTTGGCCAAGTTTTGAATATCAACCTGCCAGTCACCGGCAATCAAAACTATTTAAAGCGTGATGTATTAGACCATGTGATCACCAGTATAGTCATTAAATAGAATTTAGTCATAATAATATGTTACAAACTTAGATATTGTATTTTAGAAAGATTTCAAGTTAAGCTAACGTAAAACAAATGTAGATACTATATAAATACTAACTTTTACTTTCCCTCCATTACTGTTTCCAGCCTGTGGTCTGTGTATTTTATTCAAGCCACTATCGGCTTGCTAGACCTGTTGTAGCTTTATACGCCTCATAAAATAACTTAAGATTAGGACAGGAACAACATCCAGTCCCCTGGCCGTTAATTCATCACTGCGAAAGGGTAAACACACATTTCGATAATGATACATTTTCGACCATGCTAGGATCATACTAGGGGCTCTTGGCTCAGTAGACAGACACGCTACCGACTGAGCTAAGGTGTCAGATTGTGTAAATATTAACTATTTATTTATTTAAACCAGAACAAAATATTTATTATTATATATTGGATACCTATATAATAGAAGTGAACATTTGTTTGTGTGATAATTTCTGTGCAGTAAAAAACATATACTTGTGTGCTACAAGTTAAAAAGTCTTCCCCAAATCTTAAAAAAAAGCAATGGAGGTGGTTTTCCTTCTTTTCAGCCTAATGCTAGTTACAGATTGCTCGAATGAGTATACATACATAAGTGTAAGATTGATTAAACTACATTATATTAAAACTATTAATTATATGCTGTGCCTCTCTTCTATTTCATCTGACTCACATTCCACACTGATGTGCTCCAAGCTGCCTATTAAAGCTCTTAATACGCCAAACCAAGCAAATTAGCAGTCTTAACTTGACACAATGACCCTCTGAACTGTAAGAGAACAAAGTAAGATATGACTTTACAAG
>CABFVX010000933.1:0-22574 GCA_902151425.1 Timema shepardi
ATGGTGACGAAATCACAATACTATCATAGATACCCCCTCAAATTAATTATCTTATGACGGCAGTGTAAAAACGTACACACTCCTCCCCAATTAATTATCTTGCGACGTCACTCTACCTAACATGTGACGTCACCATAAACACAGGGTTTTTTTCGTCATAATTGGTGGCGAAACGTCACAAAGGTTTGCCTCACTTCCGGAACAAGCCCTTGCACTTACTACTCAGGTTTGTTACACAGTCGTCGAAAAGTCCTGATAGATTGAATGATAACAACACAATAAGACACGTTTGCTACGCAGTCGGCTAGCAGTCCTGTAAATGTGAACGATAACACCATGCCGCGAAGCGTTTGAACACAGTTGGTACATTCCTGTAAATGTGAATGAAAAAAACAAGAAAAAACACGTTTAGTACACATTCGGCTCACACTCCTGTTAATGACAATTTTTGGTACACAGTTGGCGCACAGTCCTGTAAGTGTGAATGATAACAACATGACAAGACAAGTTTGGTACACAATCGACGCACCATTCCTGTAAGTGTGAAAAATAACATGAAGACAAGACATGTTTGGTACACAGTAGATGCACAGTCCTAAAATTGTGAACTATAACAACATGACATGACACGGTTGGTACACAGACGTCGAGAGTCCTGTAAAAGTTATTAATACAACACGACCAGAAGCATTTGGTACTCAGATGGCGCAAAGTCCTGTAAATGTGAATGATAACAACACAACCAGACACGTTTGGTACACAGACGATTAAAAGTCCTGTAAGTGTGAATGATCACATCAAGACAAGAGACGTTGGGTACCGAGTCAGCGCATAGTCCTGTAAATGTAAATGATATCAACACGACAAGACAAGTTTGGTACACAGTCAGCGCACAGTTCTATAATGTAAATGATAACAACATGACAAAAATATGTTTGGTAGACAGTTTGCACACAGTCATGTAAATGTAAATGATAACAGCCCGACAAAACACGTTTGGTACACAGTCGGATTACAGTCCTCTAATTGTGATTAATAACACAAGAAATTGTGGGTGGTAAACGTTCGCTGTGGAGTCCTGTAAGTTTGAATGATAAAGACACAAGATACAACTGGTGAACGGTCACTTCATAGTCCTGTAAGTGTAAATGATATCGACGCGAAAAGACACGTTTGATTCAGAGTTGGCGCAGAGTCATGTAAATGTAATTGATAACAATACGACAAGATAAGTTTGGTACATATTAGGCTCAAAATCATGTAAATAAAAATGATAACAACATGACAAGAAACGTTTAGTAAGCCGTCAAAACGTAGTCCTGTAAATGTGAATGACAACATCTAGACAACACACGTTTGGTAAGCAATCGGCAATCATTCCTGTAAATGCAATGATAACAACATCACAAGGCACGTTTGGTACACAGTGTGCAAACAGTCCTATAAATGTTTATGATAACATCAAGAAAAATACCGGTTGGTACACATTCGATACAGTCTCCTGTAAATATGAATGATACAGTCACGACAAGAGACGTTTGGTACATAGTTGGCGCAAAGTAATGTAAGTGTGCATGATAACACAACAATACACATTTGGTAGAGAGTCATTGTATAGTCCTGTAAATGTGAATTATAACGACACGAAAAGCCACGTTTGGTACTCAGTCGATGGACAGTTCTGTATATGTGAATGTTAATATCAAGAAAAAAAATTTTTTTTTGAACAAATTCTGCTCACAGTCCTATAAATTTGAATGATAATAGCTAGATAAACGTGTTCGGTAAACAGTCCGCGCCCAATCCTGTAAATGTATAACAAACAACATGACAAGACAATTTTGGTACACAGTCGAAGCACAGTCTTATAAATGTGAATGTTAAAACCACGGCAAGGGACATTTGGTACATAGTACCCGCACAGACGTGTAAATGTGAATGATTATAACAAGACAAGCACGTTCGGTACACAGTTGTCACAAAGTCCTGTAAATAGGAATATTAACAACAATACAAGGCACGTCTGGTACACAGTCGGCGGATAGTCCTGTAAATGGGAATGATAACCCGACAAGGCACGTTTGGTATACAGTCACTACACAGTTATGTAAATGTAAATAATAACAACAATACAAGGAAAGTTTGGTACAAAGCCGATGCATAGTCCTGAAGTCTTAAGAATATAAACATGACAAGAAACGATTGCTACACAGTTAATGCACATTCCTTTAAATGGGAATGTTAATATCACGAAAAGAGACGTTTGGTAATGATTCACCGTAAAAACTTGTAAATGTAAATGATTACAACAATACAGAAGGTTTGAGACAATTAACGCACAGTCTTGTAAATATGAATGATAAAAACATGACAATACACGTTTGGTACACAGTATGTTCAAAGTATTATAAATATGAACGATGACACAAAAAAAGGTGGTTGGAAAATGGTCGCTTCAAAGTCTTTTAAGTTTAACCGTAAAGTTAGGTCAAGACACGTAATGAACATATTCGGTGCACAGTCATGTAAATGTGAATGATAACAAAAAGAGAATAGACGTTTAGTAGAGAGTCGGCTAACAGTTATGTAAATTTGAATGATAGCAACTAGACAAACACGCTTGGTAAACATTCGGTGTACAGTCCTGTAATTGTAAATAAAAACAAGAAGACAAGTCACGTTTTGTACAGAGTCGATGTACAGTCCAGTAAATGTGAATGTTAAAAACACATCAAGGGACGTATGGTACAGAGTCATCGCCCAGACCTGTAAATAGGAATGATTATAACAAGGACAGCACCTTTGGAACACATTTGTCGCACAGTCCTGTACATATGAATATTACCAAGACAAGGCACGTCTGGTACACAGTCAGCGCATAGTCATGTAAATGTGAATGATAACAACAATACACGGCAAGTAGGGTACACAGCCGATGCACAGTCCTGTAAGTGTGAAGAATGTAAACATGACAAGACACGTTTGGTACACAGTCGATGACCAGTCCTGTAGTAAATGAGAATGATAACTATCGACAAGAGAGGTTTGATACACAGTCGGCACATGTCAAGTAAAGGTGTAAGATAACTACACGATAAGGCACGTTTTGTAAACTGTCGGCGCATAGTACTGTAAATATGAATATTATCAACCAGTCAAGTACGTTTATTACACAATTAACGAACTGTCCCTTAAATGTGAATGATAGCGTCACGACCAGACACTTTTAGTAAAGAGTTGGAACAAAGTCTTATTAATGTGTTTCATAACGACATGACAAACCACTTTTGGAATACAGATATTCCACAATCCTGTAAATATGAATCTTCACAACACGACAAAACAAGTTTGATACACATTAGAAACAAAGTTAAGTAAATGTGAATGATAATGACACACTAAAGCACGACTGTTACACAACCGCTGCATAGTCCTGTAATTATGAATAATCTTGACATGACAAGACACGTTTGGTACACTATAGGCACACAGCCCTTTAAATATAAAAGATATGACACGGCAAGGCACATTTGGTACACAGTCGTAGCACAGTCCTGTAAATGTGATATATAACGATACGAAAAAACACGTTTGGTACACAGTAGGCGCACAGTCCTGTAGGTGTGAATGATAACAACACGATAAGAGACGTTTGGTAAACAGTCAGCGCACAGACGATTAAAGGTGAAAGTTAACGGCATAATAAGGCACAGCTGTTGGACTACCAGCACATAGTCTTGTAAGTATGAAAGATAACGACACGACAAGACACGTTTGGTACACAGTCGTCGGTAGACAGTCCTGTCAATCTGAATTATAACATCACTTAAAAACATGTTTTTGAGAGTCGTAGCACGGTCCTTTTAATATTAATATTATAACTACGACAGGCACGTTTGGTACACAGTCGTCGGTAGACAGTCCTGTCAATCTGAATTATAACATCACTTAAAAACATGTTTTTGAGAGTCGTAGCACGGTCCTTTTAATATTAATATTATAACTACGACAGGCACGTTTGGTACACAGTCGTCGGTAGACAGTCCTGTCAATCTGAATTATAACATCACTTAAAAACATGTTTTTGAGAGTCGTAGCACGGTCCTTTTAATATTAATATTATAACTACGACAGGCACGTTTGGTACACAGTCGTAGAACGGTCCTATTTTGTGATTATTAAAAACACGACAATACACTTTTGGTACATATTCGGTGCTTAGTCGTAAAATGTGATTCATAATGAGGTGATAAGTGACGTTTGTTAAACAGTAGGCGTACAGTACTGTAAAAACGAATCAAAACGATACAAGACACGTTTGGTACACAATGGTGCACAATTCTATTAATTGTAAATTTAAAACATAACAACACACGGTTGGTACACAGTTGGCGCAAAGTCCTGTATGTTAATAATAACAATAAAAGACACGTTTGGTACATAGTAGTAGTATATTCATAGTATTGTAAATGTGAATGATAACAACACGAGAAGACACATTTGGTACTCAGTCAAAGCAAAGTCCTGTAAATGTATTGACAACAACTAGACAAGACACATTTGGTACACAGTCGGAGCAAAGTAATGTAAAAGTGAATGCTAACAGCACGACCAGACACTTTTTGTACAAAGTCATCGGACAGTCTTGTAAATGTGAATTATAACGACACTAGAAGACACGTTTTGTAATCAGTTGATTCACAGTCCTGTATATGTGAATGTTAATATAAATACAAAAGACGTTTGGTAGAGAGTCTGCTCACAGTCCTGTACATTTTAATGATAATAACTAGAAAAACAGGTTTGGTAAATAGTCGATGCACAATCCTGTAAATATAAATGAATCAACATGACAAGACACGTTTGGTAACAGTCGAAGCAAAGTCCTGTAAATGTGAATGTTAAAATCACGACGAGAGACTTTTGGTACATAGTCACCGTTAAGACTTGTAAATGTGAATAATTACAACAACAGTACTGTAAAAACTAATCAAAACGACACGACAAGACACGTTTGGTACGCAATGGAGCACAATTATATTAATTGTAAATGTAAAAACATTACAACACACGGTTGGTACACAGTTAGTGCACAGCCCTGTAAATGTGAATGATAACAACTTGACCATACACGTTGGGTAGAAAGTCTTCAAATTATTATAAATGTGAATGATAACAACACAAAAACAGACGGCTGGAGAACTGTCGCTGCATAGTCCTGTAAGTGTAAATAAAAACGTCAAAATAAGACACGTTTGGAACATATTCAGGGCACTGTCATGTAAATGTGAATGATAACATAAAATACAAAGGATGTTTGGTCCACAATATTACCAAAGTCCTGTAAATGTGAATAATAACAACCCGAGAAGACAAGTTTGGTACAGAGTCACTACACAGTCCTGTAAATGTGAATGATAACAACAAGACATGGTGCGTTTGGTAAACAGTCAGAACACAATCCTGTAAATTTGAATGATAAGAATTAGACAAACACGTTTGGTAATAAATCGGCGCACAGTCCTATAAGTGTAAATTAAAACAACATGACAAGTCACGTTTGGTACAGAGTCGATGCAGAGTCCTCCAAATATGAATGCTAATATCACGACATGGGACGTTTGGGACAGAGTCATCGCCCAGTCCGGTAAGTGTGAATGATTATATCAAGATAATCACGTTTGGTACACATTTGTCACACAGTCCTTTAAATATTAACATTAACAACAAGACAAGGCAGGTCTGGTACACAATAAGCTCATAGTTCTGTAAATGTGAATGATAACCTCACGACAAGACAAGCTGGGTACACAGTAACTACATAGTCCTGTAAATACGATTGATAACAAAAATATAAAGCAAGTTTGGTAAATAGACGATGCACAGTCCTGTAAGTGTTAAGAATAACAACATGACATAACACGTTTGGTACACAGTCAATGACCAGTCCTTTAATTGTAAATGATAACTAACGACAAGAGTAGATTCATACACAGTGGGCGCACAGTCAAGTAAAGGTGAATGATAAGGACACGAAATACACGTTTGGAACACTGTCTGCACCAGTCATGTAAATGTGAATTATAACAACACTACAAATCACGTTTGATACAAATTTGGCACAGAGTTTTGTAAATGTGAATGATAATATATAATATATTTAGCACCGCGTCTTACTACCCGTTCGGGTTATACGCTTTAAGTACTATTTACTCTAAGGAAGTTGGAATTGGGAAGGTTGAATTAGAGGAAGTGAACCCGAATTTGCGTGGAGGGAGAAAGAAATACCATTTAGGAAAAACCACCCCCAGTTCACCTGACAGAGATTCGAACCTTGATCTCCCCGTCCTCAGCAGTCAAGCTCAACACGACAAATGCGTTAGCCAACTACGATACCGAGGCAGGTTGAATCATAATAACACGATAAGCCACGCCTGAAGCACGACCGCTCAATAGTCTAGTAAGTTTAAATGATCTTAACACGACAAGACACGTTTGGTACACTGTATGCCCACATCCCTTTAAATAATAAAGATAACGACATAGCAGGACACTTTTGGTACACAGTCGTAGCACATTCCTGTAAATGTGAAAGATAAAGATACGACAAAACACGTTTGGTATACAGTCGGCGCACAGTCCTGTAAGTGTGAATGATAGCAACATGAAAGACACGTTTGGTAAACAGTTGGCGCACATTCATGTATAAATGAATAATAATTTCACGACAAAACACGTTTGTTAAACAGTTGGCGGAGAGTCTTGTGAATGTTAATGATAACGATGCGACAAGAAACGTTTGGTACATAGTCGGTGAACAGTCTGTAAATTTATATGATAACAATACGATAAGAGACGTTTTTTAAAAAGTCAGCGAACAGTCAAGTAAAGTTGAAAGATAACGACACGATAGGCAAGACTGTTGTACTACCACTAAATAATCTTGTAAGTATAATTTATAACGGTGCGACAACACAATTTTGGTACGCAGTCCTCTAAAGGAAATGATAACAACACGACAAGACACTTTTGGAAAAAGTCGGCACACAATCCTCTAAATGTGAATGATAACGACACGCCAAAACGGGTTTGGAACACAGTTGTCACACAGTACTCTAAAAGTTAATGATACCAACACGTCAAGACATGTTTGGTACACAGTCGTCGGCGGACAGTCCTGATAATCTGAATGATCTCATTAAGATAACTCACGTTTGGTACAGTGTCGTAGCACGGTCCTTATAATGTGAATATTAAAATCACGACAAGACACGTTTGGTACACACTCGGCACACATACACTTTAATGTGAAGGATAACTACAAGACAAGGCACTTTAGGTACAAATTTGGTGAACATGCCTATAAATGTATATGAAAACCACAGGAAAGACACATTTATTACATAGTAGTAGCACCGTACTTTTATTGTGAATATTAAAAGCAAGTCAAGACACGTTTGGTACACAGTCGTCGCAACGTCCTGTAAATGTGAATTATAGCGAAACGACAAGACACGTTTTGTCCACAGTCGAAGCAAAGTCCTGTATATGTGAATGTTAATATCACGACAAGAGACGTTTGGTATAGAGTCGCCGCACAGACTTGTAAATGTGAATGATTACAACAAGACAAGCACGTTCGGTACACAGTTCACACAGTCCTGTAAATATTAGCAATAACAACAAGAAAAGGAACGTCTGGTACACATTCGGCGTATAGTCCTGTAAATGTGAATGATATCAACACGACAAGTTACGTTTGATACACAGTCTATTCACAACCCTGTAATTATGAATGATAATAACAATAAAAGGAACGTTTGTTACACAGCCAATGGACTGTCCTGTAAGTGTGAAGAATATCAACAAAACAAGACACGTTTGGTACACAGCCGATAACCAGTCCTGTAAATGTGAATGATAACTAACGTCAAGAGAAGTTTGATACACAGTCGGTGCACAGTGAAGTAAAGGTGAATATTAACGACACGATAAGGCACGTTTGGAACACTGTCGGCGCACAGTCATGTAACGACACAAAAAGAGACGGTTGGTTATTGGTCGCTTCATAGTCCTTAGTTTTGAATTATAACGCCACGACAAGAAAATGTAGTACACATTTGGAACACAGTCTTAGTTATGAGTTTCATAATGACATGTTAAACGACTTTTGGAACACAGTTACCACACAGTCCTGTAAATGTGAGTTATCACAACAGGACAAAACACGTTTGATACACATTCTAAACAAAGTTTTGTAAATGGTATGATAATGACACAACAAAAGCACGGCTGTAGCAAGACCACTGCATAGTAATGTAAATATTAATGATTTTGACATGAAAATAAAAGTTTGGTACACTGTAGTTACACAGCCCTTTAAATGTAGAATATAACGATACGACAAAACACGTTTGGTACAGAGTTAGCGCACAGTCCTGTAAGTATGAATAATAAAAACATGAAAGACACGTTTAGTATAAATTTGGCACATATTCATGTATATATAAATGATAATATCACGACAAGACGCTTTTGGTACACAGTCGGCGAACAGTCCTATTATTGTGTGTGATAACTACACAAGAGACTTTCGGTACATAGTTGGTTCACAGTACTCGTACACAGTCGGCGCACAGTCCTGTAAATTTTATCGATTATGACACGATAAGTGACATTTGGTACAGAGTCGCCATTCAGTACTGTAGAAACGAATCATAACGACACGACAAGACATCGATTGGTACACATACGGCACACAGTCTTGTAATTGTGAATGATAACGAACTTACATAACACGGCTGATTCACGGTCGCTGCATAGTCCTTTATATATAGAATGAAAATGACCTGACAAATCACGTTTGGTACACATTTGGTGCAGAGTCCTGGAAGTTTGAATGATAACGACACAACAAGACATAGCTGATGCACGCTACCTGTATATTCCGGTAAGTGTGAATGATAACGACACGACAAAACCTCTTTGGTACATATTTGATACTGAGTCCTGTAAATGTGAATGATACATTAACAACAAGAGACGTTTGGTATATATTCGGCTCACAATCCTGTAAGTGTGAATATAAACAATAAAAAAGAACGATTGGTACACAGTCGGCGCTCATTTTTATAAATATAAATTATAAAAACACAACAAGACAGCTTTAGTACTCAGTTAATGCACAGTCCTGTATATAGCAATGTTAATATCACTACAAAAGACGTTTGGTAAAGATTCTGCTAACAGTCCTATAAATTTGAATGATAATTACTAGACAAAGAGGTTTGGTAAACAGTCGACGCACAATCCTGTAAATGTAAATGAAAACAACATGACGAATAAAGTTTGATACAGAGTCAATGCATATTCCTGTAAATAAGAATGACAACAAACAGAGAAGACACGTTTGTTAGACAGTCGTGGCACAGTAATGTAATTGTGAATGATAACAACACGACAACACACGTTTGTTACACAGCCATCGCTACTTCCTGCAAATGTGAGTTATAACGACACGACAAGACACTTTTAAAATACAGTCGATGTAAATTCCTGTATATGTGAAAGTTAATATTACGACAAGAACCGTTTATTAAAGAGTATCTATAAAGACCTGTAAATGTGAATAATTACAATAAAACAAACAGGTTTGGTACACAGTTAACGTAGAGTCCTGTAAATGTAAATGATAACAACATGGCCATACAAGTTGGGTACAAATTATGTTCAAAATATTATAAATGTGAATAATAAAAACACAAATGCAGCAAGCTGGAGGGGTCACTCTATAGTCCAGTAAGTGTAAATCATTCAATTAAGACAAGACACGCTTGGAACACATTCGTCGCCCAGTACTGATAATGTGAATAGAAATATCATGACAAGAGAGGTTTTGTACAGAGTCTGCTCATAGTCCTGTAAATTTGAATGATTACATAGAGACAAACACGTTTGGTAAACAGTGGAGCACAGTCCTGTAAATGTAAATTAAATAACATGACAAATCACGTTTGTTACATAATTGATGCTCAGTCCTTTAAATGTGAATGATAAAATCACGACCAGAGACGTTTGATACAGTGTCATTGCCCAGAACTGAAAAAGTGAATGATTATAAAAAGACAAGCACGTTTGGTACATATTTGTTGCACAGTCCTGTAAATATGAATATTAACAACAAGACAAGGCACGTCGGGTATAAGGTTGGCGCATAGTCCTGTAAATGTGAATTATAACATTATGACAAGACTCGTTTGGTACACAATCGCTACACAGTCCTGTGAATGTGAGTGACAACAACAATAAAAGGCAGTTTTGGTAGGCAGCCGATGCACAGTTCTGTAAGTGTGAAGAATATCAAAATGACAAGAAACGTTTGGAACGAAGTCGATGAAAAGTCCTGTAAATGAGAATGATAAAAACACGATAAAAATGTTATACACAGTCTGCACACAGTCAAGTAAAAATGAAAGATAATGACACCATAAGGCAAGTTTGGAATACTGTCGTTGCACAGTCATGTAAATAGGAATATTAACAACAAGACAAGCACGTTTAGTACACAATTAATGCACAATCCTTTAAGTGTGACTAATAACGACATTACACTTTTAGTACAATTTTGGAACACAGTCTTTTTAATGAAATTCATAGCGACAAGACAAACCACTTTTGGAAAACAGTTAGCGCACAGTCATGTATATGTGAATTATCACAACACGATAAAACACGTGTGATACATATTCGGCACAAAGTCAAGTAAATGTGAACGATAACGGTACGACTAAACAAGTTTGGTACACAGTTGGAGCACAGTCCTGTAAGTGTGAACGATTACAACACGATAAGAGACGTATGATAAGCAGTCAGCGAACATTTAAGTAAAGGTGAATGATAACAAGCTAGGGCACGGCTCTTGCACTTTTACTACATTGTCTTGTAAGTATGAATTATAACGACACGACAACACACTTTTGGTACACAGTCCTCTAAAGGTGAATGATAAGAACATGACAAGATACCTTTAGTAAACAGTCGACACACTCACTTTTAAATTTGAATAATAACAAGAAAGACAAGAGACGCATGGTACACAGTCGTAGCACAGTATGTAAATGTGAATTGAAATATCACGACAAGAGACGTTTGGTTCAGAGTCGGCTCAGAGTCCTGTAAATATGAATGTTAATATCACGACAAGAGACGTTTGGTACAGAGTCATCGCCCAGACCGGTAAATGTGAATGATTAGAACAATACTATCACGTTTGGTACACATTTGTCGTAAGTTCCTGTAAATATGAATATTTATAACAATACAAGGTACTTCAGGTACACAGACGGTGGAGAGTCCTGTAAATGTTAATGATAACAACCCGACAAGACAAGTTTGGTACACAGTCGCTACACAGTTCTGTAAATGTGATTGACAATAAAACAAGGCAAGTTTGGTACAAAGCCGATGCCCAGTGCTGAAGTCATAAGAATATCAACATGACAAGAAATTTTTGCTAAACAGTCGATGCAGATTCCTTTAAATGGGAATGTTAGTATCACGACAAGAGACGTTTGGTACAGAGTCACGGTAAAGACTTGTAAATGTGAATGATTACAAGACAGCAGGTTTGGTACAGAGTTAACGCACAGTCGTGAAAATATGAATGATAACAACATGACAATACACGTTTGGTACACAGTCTGTTCAAAGTATTATAAATTTGAATGATAACGACACAAAACCAGGTGGTTGGAGAACGGTTGCTTCATAGTCCTGTAAATGTAAATCATAAAGTTAGGACAAGACACGTTAGGAAAATATTCGGTGCACAGTCATGCAAATGTGAATGATAACAAAAATACAATAGACGTTTGGTAGAGAGTCGGCTCACAGTTATGCAAATTAGAATGATAGCAACTAGACAAACACGTTTCGTAAACAGTCGATGCCAAATCCTGTAATTGTAAATAAAAACAGCAAGACACGTTTTGTACAGAGTCAATGTACAGTCCAGTAAATGTAAATGTTAAAAACACGACAAGGGACGTATGGTACACAGTCAACGCCCATACCTGTAAATAGGAATGATTATAACAAGGACAGCACGTTTGGTACACATTTGTCGCACAGTCCTGTAAATATGAATATTAACAACAAGACAAGGCACGTCTGGTACACAGTCAGCGCATAGTCATGTAAATGTGAATGATAACAACAATACACGGCAAGTAGGGTACACAGCCGATGCACAGTCGTGTAAGTTTGAAAAATATCAACATGACAAGACACGTTTGGTACACAATGGATGACCTGTCCTGTAAATGTGAATGATAACTAACGACAAGAGATATTTGATACAAAGTCGGAACAAGTCAAGTAAAGGTGAAAGATAACGACACGATAAGGCACGTTTTGTAAATTGTCGGAGCATAGTACTGTAAATATGAATATTAACAATAAGACAATTACGTTTATTACACACTTAACGCACAGTCCTTTAAGTGTGAATGATAACGTCACGGCTAGTCACTTTTAGTACAGAGTTGGAACACAGTCTTATTAATGTGTTTCATAACGACATGACAAACCACTTTTGAAATACAGTTATTCCACATTCCTGTAATTATGAATCTTCACAACATGACAAAACACGTTTGATACACTTTAGGAACAAAGTTTTGTAAATGTGAATGATAATGACACATTAAGCTCGGCTGTTGCACTACCGATGCATAGTCATGTAATTATGAATGATCTTGAGATGTCAAGACACGTTTGGTACACTATAGGCACACAGCACTTTAAATGTAAAAGATATGACACGGCAAGGCACATTTGGTACACAGTCGTAGCACAGTCCTGTAAATGTGATATATAACCATACGAAAAAACACGTTTGTTACACAGTTGGTGCACAGTCCTGTAGGTGTGAATGAAGACAACATGACAGACACGTTTAATACACAGTTGTAGCTCAATCATGTATATATGAATGATTACATCAAGACAAAACACGTTTGGTACACAGTCGGAGCACAATCTTGTAATTGTGAATGATAAAGACACGACAAGAAATGTATGACTACAGTCGGTGCAAAGTCCTGTAAGTGTGAATGATCAAACACGATAAGTGACGTTTGGTAAACAGTCAGCGCACAGTCTATTAAAGGTGAAAGTTAACGGCACAATAAGGCACGGCTGTTGGACTACCGCTATATAGTCTTGTAAGTATGAAAGATAATGACACGAAAAAACACGTTTGGTACACAGTCCTCTAAAGGTAAATCATATCAATACGACAAGACACGTTGGTACACATTCGTCACTAGACAGTCCTGTCAATCTGAATTATAACATCATGAAAACACACGTTTTGTACACACTCTTAGAACGGTCCTATCTTGTGATTATTAAAAACACGACAAGAGACGTTTGGTACACATTCGGCGCACAGTCCTGAAATGTGTTTCATAATGAAGTGATACGCGACGTTGTTACACAGTAGGCGTATAGTACTGTAAAAATTAATCATAACGACACGACAAGACACGATTAGTACACAATGGGCGCACAATTCTATAAGTGTAAATTAAAAACATAGCAACACACGTTTGGTACTAAGTTGGCGCACAGTAGTGTATGTTAATAATAACAAGACTAGACACGTTTGGTATATAGTAATAGTATATTCATAGTCTTGTAAATGTGAATGATAACAACACAACAACTTACGTTTGGTACTCAATCAATGCAAAGTCCTGTAAATTTGAATGACAACAACAAGAAAAGACACATTTGGTACACAGTTTGCGCAAAGTAATGTAAGTGTGAATGCTAACCACACGACTAAACACTTTTTGTACACAGTCATCGGACATTCCTGTAAATATAAATTATAACGACACTATAAGACACGTGTTGTAATCAGTCGATGCATTGTCCTGTATATGTGAATGTTAATATCACGACAAAAGACGTTTGGTACAGAGTCTGCTCACAGTCCAGTACACTTTAATGATAATAGCTAGACAAACAGGTTTGGTAAACAGTCGACGCACAATTCTGTAAATGTAAATGAAAACAACATGATAAGACACGTTTGGTACACAGTCGAAGCACAGTCCTGTAAATGTGAATGAACAAAAATAGAAGCGACGTTTGGTATACAGTCGTACATGACCAGAGACGTTTGGTACAGAGTCGACACGTAGACGTGTAAATTTGAATGATTACATCTAGACAAACACATTTGGTAAACAGTCGGCGCAGAGGCCTGTAAATGTATATTAAAACAACATGATAAGTCACGTTTGGTACGCAGTTGATTCACAGTCCTTTAAATGTGATTGTAAGATCATGACAAGAGACATTTGGTACAGTGTCATCATACAGACATGTAATTGTGAATTATTTTAACAAGACAAGCATGTTTGGTACACTTTTGTCGCACAGATTTGTAAATATGAATATTAACAATAAAACAAGGCACGTCGGGTACACACTTGGCGCATAGTCCTGTAAATTTGAATGATAACAACAATACAAGGGAATTTTGGTACACAGCCAATTCATATTTCTGTAATTGTAAAGAATATCTACATGACAAGAGACGTTTGGTACACAGTCGATGCAATTCCTGTAAATGAGAATAATAACACGATAAAGAAGTTTTATACACAGTCCACACACAGTCAAGTAAAAATGAAAGTTAACGACACTATAGGATACGTTTTGAACACTTTCGGCGCACAGTCATATAAATATGAATATTAACAACAAGACAAGCACGTTTAGTACACAGTTAACGCACAGTTCTTAATTGCAATGATAACGACACGACAAGACTATTTTAGTACAAATTTGGAAAACAGTGTTTTTAATAAAATTCATAACGAAATGACAAACCACTTTTGGATCACAGTTAGCGCATAGTCATATAATGTGAATTATCACAAGACAAAACACGTTTGATACACATTCGGCACAAAGTCTAGTTAATGTGAATAATAACGATACGACAAAACACGTTTGGTACACAGTCATGAACAGTCTGTACATGTGAATGATAACAACACGTGACCTGGCGGTCTAGGGGTAAGGTGTAAGACTTCTGTGCTGGCAGCTGGGGTTCAATCCTCGGTCCCGACACAGATTTATTTGATTACCAAACCCTTCCTTCACCTCTGATAAGACATCTTGTGAATGTGGGGAATGCCAGGCCTCCACCGTGGTTCGGATTCCACGTTAAACTGTAGGTACTCCATTTAATATCACGATCACCCTACCATTACACAATAGCGTAGGTGCGTATAACCCGAACGGGTAGTAAGACGCGGTGCCAATAATAGATAACAACACGATAAGAGTTGTTGGTAGCCTGGTGGTCTAGGGGTAAGGTGTCAAACTTCTTTGCTAGCGGCAGGGGTTCACTCCTCGGTCGCGGAAAAGATTTATCTGATTACCAAACCCTTCCTTCACCTCTGTCGAGACATCTTGTGAATGTGGGGAATTCCAAGCTTCCACCGTGGTTAGGATTCCACGTTAAACTGTAGATCTTTCATTTCATCTTACTATCACCCTACCATTACAAATGAGCTTAAGTGTGTATAACCCAAACAGGTAGTTAAGCTCAGTGCTAATAATAATAATAATAATAATAATAATAATAATAAGAGACGTTTGGTAAACAGTCAGCGAACAGTCAAGTAATGGTTAAAGATTACGACACGATAAGTCAAGGCTCTTGCACTACTACTACATATTCTTGTAATTATGATTTATAATGACACGGCAACACACGTTTAGTACACAGTCCTCTAAAGGAAATGATAACAATACGACAAGACACATTTGGTAAACAGTTGGTACACAGTCCTCTAAATGTGAATGATATCGACATGTCAATACAGGTTTGGTACACAGTTGTTGCACAGTCCTGTAAATGTTAATGATAACAACACGACATGATATGTTTGGTACATAGTCGTTGGCGGAGTGTCCTGAAAATCTGAATTATAACATCACGATAAATAACGTTTGGTTCACAGTCGTAGCACGGTCCTTTTAATGTGAATATTAAAAAAATGACAAGACTCGTTTTGGTACACACTCGGCTCACAGTCCTTTTAATGTGAATGATAACTACACGATAAGGCACTTTTGGTACAAAGTTGGTGAACAGTCCTCTAAATGTATATGATAACCACATGAAAGACACATTTGGTACACAGTATTAGCACGGTCCTTTTATTGTGAATAATAAAAATACGACAAGACACGTTTGGTACACATTCGTCACACAGTCCTGTAAGTGTGAATGATAATGAAATGACATAACACGGCTGACTCACGGTATCTTTATAAACCTGTAAGTGTGAATAAGACTGACCCGACAAGACATGTTTTGTACACATTTGGTGCAAAGTCCTGAAAGTGTGAATGATAACGACACGACAAAACAAAGCTAATGCACGTTACCTATAAATTCCTGTAAGTTTGAATGATACCGACACGAAAAGACACGTTTGATACACAGTTGGAACACAGTCCTTTAGAATAAATAAAAACTACACTACAAAACTCGTTAGCTACACATTGGGCACACAGTCGTATAAATGTGAAAGATAACATGACACAAGACATGTTTGGTACATAGTTGATGCACATTCCTGTAATTGTGAATGATAACGACACGAAAACACACGGCTGATGCACGGTCACTGCATACACCTGTAAATTTGAATGATAACATCCCGACAAGAGACGTTTGGTACAAATTCGGCCTACAATCCTATAAATGTGAATATAAACAACAATACAAGATCGTCTGGTACACATTCGGCGCACATTCATTTAAATGTAAATAATAACAACACGTCAATACACGTTTGGTACACATTCGCTACATATTCCTCTAAATGTGAATGATAACAACAATACAAGGCAAGTTTGTTACACAGCCGATGCACAGTCCTGTAAGTGTGAAGATTATCAACGTGACAAGACACGTTTGGTACACAGTCAGCGTACATTCCTGTAAATTTAATTGATAACGACACGACAGTAAACCTTTGTTACACACACGGTACAAGGTTCTGTATGTGTGAATAGTAACGACACCAAAAGAGACGGATTGGGAATGGTCGCTACATAGTCCTTTAGGTGTGAATGATCTTGACACGACAAGACACGTTTGGTACAAAGTCAATGCACAGTCCTGTAAATGAGAATTATAACAACACGACAAGAAAAGTTTGATACAATTTCGGCACACAGTCAAGTAAAGGTGAAAGATAAAGACACGATAAGGCACGTTTGGAACACTGTCGGCGATCTGTCATGTAAATTTGAATGGTAAAAACAAGACAAGGTACGTTTGGTACAGATTCAGCGCTCATTTCTGTAAATTTGAATGATAACGACACGACAATACACGTTTGGTACACAGTTGGCACAAATTCCTCTCATGTGAACGATAACAACACGACAAGACACGTTTTGTACACAGTCGGCACACAGTCCTGTAAATCTGAATAATAACACGAAAAGACACATTTGGTACACATTCGTCGCATATTCATATAAACGTGAATGATAACGACATGACAAGAGACGTTTGTTACACAGTAGGCATACAGTTCTTTAAATGTGAC
This sequence comes from Timema shepardi, assembly GCA_902151425.1. Taxonomy (NCBI): domain Eukaryota; kingdom Metazoa; phylum Arthropoda; class Insecta; order Phasmatodea; family Timematidae; genus Timema; species Timema shepardi. The sequence goes on from CABFVX010000933.1 coordinate 17,652, forward strand.
TGTCAATACACTTCAAAACACGTTTGTTACACAGTTGGCACAAATTCTTGTAAATGTGAATGATAACAATACGACAAATCACGTTTGGTACACAGTTGGCGCAGAGTATTGTAAATGTGAATGATAACAAAAAGACAAGAGACGCTTGGTACACATTCGGCCCACAGTCTTGTAAATGTGAATGATAACACGATAAGACACGTTTGGTACACAGTAGTCACACAGTCCTGTAAGCGTGAATGATATCGAATCGACTTGACACGTTTGATACACAGTCGGTTCATAATCCTGTAAATGGAATGATAACGACACGACAAGAGACGTTTGGTACACATTCGGTTCACAGTCCTGTAAGTGTGAATGATAAAGACAGAAGACACAGCTAGTAAACTGTCTCTGCATAGTCCTGTAAGTGTGAATCAATCTTTAAAGGTTTACAACATAGAGACTGCTATAATATGTGTCGAGGTGATTGCGTCATCGCCTCTATAAACAACACAGTCAGACGAGACGTAAATAAACCTCGTTTTTTACTATTTTGCTCCACGCTGCGTTAAAAAAATCTCTACACAAACGAATGGGTTGACATAACAGAAATAACAGCCACATTTCAGGTTTTACATTACCCAGTGAAGGGATTTGAGAGAATAGATACCGGCTCGGAAGTCTTTTGTTTACATTGAAACTAATAAATATACCGGCGCGAGTTTTAAAGGGATAGATCGAAACTGTCCAGAGAGCCCGAGACATTTCGAATGATTAGATCATTACAATACTAAATTAACCAGAGACAGAGCTGCAGGAAATTAAAGAGTACTTTTTAACATTAAGGGTTGGATTTCTACCTTTAATTGGAATGAAAATAATTTATTTTTTAAATGCATTGTATGACTGTTTACATTTAAATTTTCATATGAAAAGCCATTTAGTAAATTCAAATATACTATTTTGCAATCGGTGCGAATTTTTTAAGCATTGCCTCTTACTACCCATTCTAGTTATACGCTTGTATAATAATCTTAGCTAATGGGCTTATACCCGCATTTGTGTGGATAGAGTGGGAAACAATTTAGGAAAAACCACCATCATTACACGAGCCGGGATCAAACCACGATCTCCCGGTCATCGGCAGTCTAGTCTATTACAAGATTGACGCCCAAGACTATGTGACCAAATAAGAGTGTGTCTATATTATTAATGTTGTTTTATAGATATGAATAATTTCTATAAAACGTTGACAGCTGCAGATAACCTAGATTGACGTATGATTAAGTGAAAGTAAATCTAGTAACATTTATATATCAGATGAGGCTCCCTATTTATGAAAATTGGACTTAACCTAATTATTCGTACATTCTGAAAAATGACCTCAGCACATGAGAATTGAACCTGGGACCTAGTGTCATTGTTTCAAAATTTACAAATATTATAATTGATACGACTTATATCCGTAACTAAAAATATTATTATTACCACGTCTTATTGTCCTTGATGTCACCCGATACCACCTTAAATCATTAGAATGTATACGTAAATACATTTATTTATATTTTTTTTACTAACAAAAATAATTCGCTAGCATCATCTTTATATCAAAATTTTAATAAATTATTTTTTCAAACAACCTATGACTTACCTTTGTAAGGAATCAATATATATTCAATTGAATAAGAGTCAATTTATGTTATTACCATGTTTTAATATGTTTTTAATGGCCTAGCCATTGGTTCTTCAACTCTATTATGTGAATTTTTATGATTCTTTAATAATCTAAGATACTGTGTTTCCCTTTATGTAATATTTAAACTGTTTGTTAGTTATAAAATAACAATTTATCAAACAGTTTTATTTTAATTCATTTATTTTATTACTTTCATTTAAATGATTTCTCACATTATAGTAGTCTCACCTAACTAAACTTTCAAAATGATTTTCAAAAGTTAGGGAAAAAATCTAATATTTTGGACGAGATCGGGAACAAAAAATTTCAAATCACTTATTTCAGGGTAGTTTGGGTAGTTTAAATTTAAATTCAGAAGTAATTTGGGGAATTACACAATGTTTTATTCTTTCGATAACTGTCTTAAAACCATGCAATGTTATAAAAATACTTTTATACGAATTTTTTTTTTACTTACTTTTTGGCACTAAGAGTCAGATAAGTAATTAACGCATTTACAAAAGTACTACCAAATATTTACATTTTTTTAAGTGGTAAAATTAGTCCACATCGGTGATTTATCAACAGAACATTTTAATTTAACAGGCCCGAACTCCGAATAATTTGCCACATTTATTATTCTTAATTTACAGATCTGTGGAATATTTATGGTGTGATTTATATTTTGATTCCAAACCCAACTTAATAAGTATAATATCTTCTTTAATGACCGCATGATCTAAGGCGTCACTCTTGCAACAAACTACACTGCCAATATTAGGGTGATTGGGGTTTGAATCCCGGTCGGGTGTAATGAGGGTGGGGTTTACAAAATGGTTTTACATTATCCCTACACGAAAATGCAGGTATACTTCCTCTAAAATTCACCCTTATCCATGCCTAATTCACTAGCTTAATTATTACATACTAGCTTTTTCCCGCGGCTTCACTCGCGTTAATGTTTATGTTGTCAATAAATTCAGGTTGTCGGTCGACACAGGAAGTATGAATATAAAAACGATGAACTTATTCAGGTTGTTGGTCAATACAGTTAGAGATAAAGAAACCTACAAACTACACAACATAAATAAGGATTAAGTGTAGCAGTAGAAAAGAAGTAGCGGAGTGTGTGTCAGTAGAGTAATAGGTTATGCCTTGCCGCGAATTGAAAATCCCACTCCATCTTAAATTTTACCTACAGTTAATTAACATCCCTTATTTACTCCGCTAGTTATTGACCGTTGCAATCATGGGAACAGAATAGATCATTATTTTAGGACGCTATTATATACTATGCTGTATGCCCTTCCATTTGTCGCAAATACATACAAATTCTGGGCAATGGACACACGCGGACATGCTACATATAGCTAGCTGGCCATGGGAAAATAATGGCTTTTCCAAATGCACCCCTGCTGCCTGCAATGTTTCCCCTTGCGCTTTGTTAATAGTAATAGCAAAACTAAGTTTGATTGGAAACTGGAGTCTTTTGAATTGAAATGGTAGCTCAGTGGGGATTATTGGGACTCGCGGTATGATTACGCTTTCCCCTTTTCCCACACCTGTTAAAATGGTGGCAATGATTATATTTTGCCCTAATTGTGTAATCCGAAGCGTCGTCCCATTACATAATCGGGGTGCATATAAATTTCGCATAATCATAACTGGTACACCTAATTTCAATTGTAGTTTATGCAAGGGTACACCCGATAGCTCCAGAGAATTTAAAAACTCAGCGGGATATGAAGTGCTCTGTTATGCATTAAATAGTACAGATAGATACCACGCCATCTATCGAGTTGTTATAGTACTAAACGTTAAAGGCACTTTAGTAAAAATAATGTTTTTATTTGAGTTCATCACAGTATAATACAAAACTTCCTACGACAATTTTGTCATTTACCATAACGGGTTGAACAGACAGAGCTCAATTAGCTGAATGTAATTATTTTTAATCCTTTTAAGATAAATGTGCCTAAAATAATTCGGGATATCAGATTTTCTTCCGGGATACCGCAGGTCCCTTTTTCTGTACTCCAGGCATCATGTTGCAATTCATGTTCATATCAGTAGGCCGAGTTGTTATGCCGGACGACCGTCTAAAAGTTATTTTTTTTCTATCCCTCAGGAACAGTACTTTTTTTCTGAATGTCCTTTTCTGTACCCATGACAACGTGTATGCAAGATTTCATGATGATCGGTCGAGTAGTTTAGGTGTGAGAGTGTAACAAACAAACAAACAAACTCACATTCGCATGTATAGTATTAGTTAAGATAGGTGTAACCTTAAGACGTGGTGCTAACCAAAAAATATGTATATACATAAATATTTATCTTAGCCTTTTGATTTTTACAAAAAAAAAATTTGTTTACTTAGGTATAAGGCAAAATGTTTAATAGCTTTCATATGAATTATTATTACTAATAACCTGAAATATCCCCTCCCCGTAACACCCTCCCCTACTTATTCCCTTCTCGCAATCATGACCGACAGTAGTTAAGAACGCAACGTTGACAAATATATTATTATAATTAACACCACGACTTACCACCCGTTCGGGTTATACGCACTTTCACTCATGTGTAATGGTAGGGTGATTGCGAGATGAAATGGAGGCCCTACAGTTTAACGTGGAATCCGAACTACGGTGGAGGCCTGGCATTCCTCACATTCACAAGTTGTGATTAATACACGTTTTGTCAGAGGTGAAGTAAGGGTTTGGCAACTAGATAAATCTGTGCTGGGACCGAGGATTGAACCCCGGACCCTCAACACAGAAGTCTGACACCTTACTCCTAGACCGCCAGGTCACAACAAATACAACAAAAAACATGTAAAGCTTCTTACATAATATGAAACAATAAATGTAATAATTGAGCATTCATACCTTAAAAATAATAGTGTTGTAATTGTATCTATATAATATGTATATATATAGATAATATTTATATATATAAATATTATATATATAGATAATATTTATCTTATATATAAAATTCTCGTGTCACAATGTTCGTTCCCGTACTCCTCCGAAACGGCTTGACCGATTCTCATGAAATTTTGTGAGCATATTGAGTAGGTCTGAGAATCGGCCAACATCTATTTTTCATACCCCTTAGTGATAAGGGTTGTCCACCCTTAACATTTTTCTATAATTTTTAGACATTTTTTTAATATCTTTATATAATTCTTATACCAGTGTGTAACGGGCAGCGTGGGGGGGTGAGGGGGGTTGTGAAGCTTATATAATTCTTATACCACA
>CABFVX010000933.1:35536-57646 GCA_902151425.1 Timema shepardi
CTCGTTTACACGTTTTGTTTAAGGCGCTACAGCTTCTAAAACAGAATTTGTGTCAAGAGATCAGAGTGGGGCCCTGATAGGAAATTCCATTCTCTATTCAACCATTTTTTTCCCACCACGTATTACTATCCAATTAGGTTATATTATGTACTAGTTGAGCTAATCGGCTAGGGATGAGGAATGTGTAACTAGGAGGCAGTGCACCAGTACTTGCGTAGAGAGAGAGAGGGAGTAAGAAACCATTTAGGGAAAACCATCATCAGTATACTGCACCAGGTTCAGACACTGATATCCCCGTTCGCGGCAGACTAATCGAACACGAGATTACCGCGTTAGACCATGCTGACACCGAGGCGGGTAAAAAAAATATTATTATTATTATAAAGTGTTGATTATTAAGGTGGATATAAAAGACGCGTTTTAAGTCAAAATGGTCTTAAAACCATAATTGGTACCGAGGGCCGGTGGGATCCTAGTTTTCCCTGGATGACAGAATTTCTAGCTGCGCTCATGGTTAAATCTAATAATGAAGGCATTTTGAAAATAATGATTTTGTTAAAAATGTTTATCTGGGAAGTGTTTGACATGACAAAGAACAATGTTTGTATTTTATTTTTCTGAAAAGTTTATTTTAGCACCGCGTCTTACTACCCGTTCGGATTATACGCCTATGTACTAATTAAACTAAAAGTTTAGGAATGAGGTAGGTATGATTTAGAGTAAGTGCACCCACATTGGAATGGAAGGATAGTGTGAAACCATTTAGGGAAGAACTTTAAGTTGACCTACACCTAGTCATGCCCAGGATATTATAGTGATGGGCAGAATCGGATGAATAGAATTGATTCATTCAATTATTCTGAATAATCGATTCATTCGATTCTTTCAAAATCATTCGAATGAGAAAAACATTCGAATGAAAACAGTAGTTGACTTGACGCTAGCTGGCCGATTCATTCCCTTACCCCACCCTTGCCAGAAGTGCTGAGGAAAATCTACCTTATGATTATGAATGTTTCCAGGCTATCTTTATACAGGTCTTCATTTCTATTAGGTTAATTTTCAATAAATAGTCCCCATTGCTACACAATAATCAACCTTACGCATTCGAATGATTCTAAGGCTAATCCAATACAAAGTTTAAGTGGTTGTACCGTTTACAATCGAATAACAGCCAAAAGTAACTCGAATGAAAACTACACAATGATTCGACTATTTTGCTACATTACTACGTGGATTGTTCTTTTTCATTTCCTTAAAATTTTACCTTCCTAACTAACTAATCACATATAGCACGAATGGGTTGAGATATATTTTTTTAACGTTGACTTAAATTTATTAAGTAGATAAGTATATACTTTTTACGTATTTAATAAAACATTGGCCGGCCGTAATATTCAAGATCGTATTATAATTTTATTCACCGACAGAGTGGACAGAGTCAAGTGATATTGGCTGGCATTGATGAGTTGGTGTCTTTTTTTTACCTGATCCAACCCAGTTACTAGTAATACTGCGCTCACAAAGATAACTGCAACGCATCGACATAAATAAATGCAACAAACACATTTTATAGCCGATTTCCTTAAACTTTTCAACCTTTTTTCCCACATTTTTCACGGTTCCCCAAAAAAAGGGTCGCTACTTCGAGAGGGACGCTATTCCCGGGGTCATAGAATCGAGAGTTGACTGTATTATGATAATGGATACAAATCAGACTTTTTATTTGTGGTGCTTGTTTAAGAAATGTCTGAAGGGCTACCATTCAGAATGGATACAATTCAGTCGTCTCTTATTATGGGACACTTGCATACAATACCTAAACTGACACAATACAGTCTTAAGAGCCCATTTCAGAGCGATGTATTTTCTGGTTTGTATGACCAACTTACGTAACCTTACAGCCTCGTAAATACATTGCAGGAACAAGGGACTTGTTTTATTTTGTAAAGGAAGGATCTAAAAGTAAGACCTGCTTCTAACTTTTTGGTTTTTTACTTACATTATGTTTTATCATTTTTGAAAATATGCTAAAATTGACTATTTTTGACACAGCCTAAAAATGTAATAATGCAGCGTTTTGACTTTTTACAAAATGAATTACAATTTTTAAAGGCTTTAAGACAAATTTACTATAAAAATATTTATACTCCAAAACTTAATTATCGAGTAATTTGTTAACTACTTAGAGTCTGTAACGCTAAAATCTCGCCCCTTGTTACTAGGGATATCTATGGGTGGAACACTGAACTATAGAGGGGTGGAGCCAAGAGTTGGTTAGGCCACTACCATCTGTTACCTCGCTCCAGCTGACACTCAAGACATTCCCGCATAAGTAATCACTAGACAAAACAAGCCAAAACCAAATGATGTTTAATTCATTAATGAATTATGTACTTTTCAATAAGCCAGATATTAATTATTGTGTATCATGTATTTTACAATCCAAAGTCGACGTGAAACTATACTACCATTCGTTGATATACGAGTAAATTATTATTATTAGTGTTTATAGGCCCATCGACACAATTAGATTATTAGGGCCTTAACATAATATATATACACGGTCATTATAAAGGCTAAAAACAATGTAAAATACAATATAAAAGGAATAGGTCTCAATGTGAGAAAAATACTCATTTTAGACACTCCGTGGGGGTGTTTAAATGGTCTCAGAGTGAGAAAACCTGCTAAAAAAAACTGTAGGTGTATCACTACATTTAGAAACAAAAACAAACATATTAAAAATTGATTTGAGTTAAAAAGACAAAACAAACATATTAAAAATATATTTGAGTTAAAAAGACAAAACAAACATAATAAGATATAAAATGATCAAAAGACAAAACAACATATTAAAGTGCATTAAAAATGTTAAAAATAATCTCAATATGAGAAAAAAAATCCAAATGAGCGACTTTATAAAAGCGACTCAAATGACATTAAAAAGACCCGCCTGGCGTATAAAATGGAGTAAACAAATAACTCCATCCACACTATCGCGTAGTAAAAAACGTAGGTCACCTTTAAAATCAAGAGCCAGACGGATAGGTAAATATTTACGACACTACAACAAAATGTGGTACACACTAAGGGGAGCACATCAAAACTCACACTTTGGAGGTGGATCCCCTCTAAATAAAAATCCATGGGTCAATGATATGTGTCCAACGTGGAGCCTTGTCACAATGACCTCCTTTATTCTAGACTTTCGTATAGAAGAGGGCCACCGTGACACACCGTCTCTTATAGAACGCAGCTTGTTCTGAGCAGGGATTTAAGCCTACTGTTCGTGCCAGGTGCGTAATACCCCACTCCGAATATAACCCTTTAGCTCTAAAAACATTATACCCAGATTCGCCCCTAGATGCAGGCGTGCTGCCTCCTTGGCTGCCTGGTCCACCAGTTCATTTCCTGAAAGACCAGCGTGACCAGGAATCCAGCAAAAGGAGAGCCGGGTTCTTAATGAATCAATAATTTATATTTACTCATATATCATCTGCACGAAGGGATTCTAGGAGTAGAGAGTGGACAATGCCAACAGAGCACTCATGGAATCCGTGCAGATGAGAACTGAACGGTGACACTTACGATAAACAAAACATAAAGATTTAAAAATGGGACATAATTAAGCCGTAAAAACACTGGATTCACCAGGTAAACCAATTTTAAAATTGTTTCCCTCCACAACAAAGGCGCATTCCACAGAGGCTCCACACTTTGAAACATCCGTGTAGATGCACTGAAAGCGAGTGGAGAGGAGCTCGTTAAAGGTCCTCTAATATATAGCATTTGGAGTGGTCGCTTTGGGAAACATGGCAAGATCAAAATGGCATATCGGAAGGCGTATCTTCCAGGGAGAAACTCGACCTGGAGATGTGGGGATAGCCTTTGGCAGGACTATTCCACACGTGTTGAAAACCGATAGCATCCGGATCCCAACCAGCCTTGCACTACGCCATTTGGTTTCATACAAGACTCGACTAGGCGGATGCCTTGGCAGATGCTGACGACTGGACTGGTACGAAATACACCAGTAGCGATTCGAATGCAAGCATGGTAAACACTATCTAGCATCTTTAGTGCCGAAGGTCTAGCTGAGCCATAAACAAAGCTGCCGTAATCAAGCTTTGATCTCACCAAGGCCCTATAGAGGCGCATTAAGGTCTCCCTATCTGTCCCCCAAGAGCGACCACTAACTACTTTTAGCAGATTCAATGCTTTGACAAGTTTCTCTTTCAGGTTTTTGATGTGGGGGATCCAAGTTATTTTAAAATCAAATAAAAATCCCAAAAACCTTACTGTTTCTGAGACAGGTAAAACAACGTTATTCATTAAAATGTTTGGAGCTGGCTGTATTCCGCACAATCTGTGGAAGTGGACGACCGTCGTCTAGGCTGCAGAGAAGGGAACGCCATTACGCGATGCCCACGACCACAGACTGTTGACAGAAAATTGAATTCTGCCATTCAGTCCTGTGGAGACTTGACGAACTGCAATGAATTGCCTAGTCATCCACAAAAAGGCATGAACGAACAGGTAAGCGCACGTTATCCACAATGCCATTTAAAGCAATATCGAACAACGTACAGCTCAAAATACTACCCTGAGGCACCCCGTTTTCCTGAATAAAATAATCGAATAAGCCATTATTTACCCTTACCCGGAAGTGTCTATCTGACGTAAAATTATCTATAAACACAGGTTCCCTCGGAACCTCCAATTAAAAAGGCTCGTTAAAATGCCGTACCACCAGGTGGTGTCGCACGCCTTCTCCAAATGAGAAAAGATACCCAAGAGGTGCCGTTTATGGAGGAAGGCGTCACGAACTGTGGTCTCAAGGCGGACAAGATGATCAACCGTGTCTCGGTTACGGTGAAAGCCACATTGCATATCAGATAGTAGATTGCGGGATTCTAAATACCATATAAATCTTTATATTATATTTTGCATACACAACTAGTTAAGGCTATAGGTCTATATCTAGTTGATTCTAATTTGTCCTTGCCACTTTTATATATAGGGATAACGGTTGCTTGCCTCCAAAGTGTTGGGAATTTACGAGATTCCCAAACACTATTGTAGAGGTCCAATAGGAATGCCAGTCCGGCAGGGGGAAGTTGACGCAATGGGACGGTGGCACGGATTTGGTGATGATTTAAGGATGGAAGCCCTCACCACCGTGATGACCATCGAAGTAAAATTCCGAGCCTTAACAGTGACGTCAGGAGAATTGCACTTGTTAAATACGGCGAGCTCGCGGAATTTATCCCAGTCAGCACGTTTGATAACCCACTGGGTTAGCTGTGGTGTACTGGGAGAATCTTGAAGTGGTGAAAGCAGAATGGGTAAATGATCGCTGCCACATAGGTCCGAGTGAACCTCCCAAAGGAAGTGAGCAGCAATCCCGGGGCTACATAAAGTTAGGTCGATGGCAGAATGATACAACATTAAAGTTGGAGAAGTGTGTCTGTGTACCGGTGTTCATTAACAGCAGGTGTCTTGAGACAAGTATATCCTCTACCATCCTCCCGCGGGCATCTGTAAAGTTAGATCCCACACCAGGTTATTTGCGTTAAAATCCCCCAAGATAATATAGGGGGCGGGAAGTTGTATAAAGAGGGCCTCTTGTCTCCTTTTTGAAACACGTTCACCTGGTGGGAGGTAGATGCAGCACACTGTCACTTCCATAGCAAGGGAGATTCTGACAGCGATTACTTGGAGATCAGATATAATATTAATATGTTTGTGATATATATATATATATATATATATATATATATTTTGCGTCGTGCAAGTATAGCCACACCTCCGCTAGCCCCATCAAAGAATGGGTTGTCGGTACTATATACATTGTACCCATGTAGCATTGGGTTGTCAGTTGGGCGGAAGTGAGTCTCCTGCAAACACAAGACGGAAGGGTGTAGAGAAGAAATCAGTTGTTTAATTTCCTCTACACGAGCATAGAAACCCCTACAATTCCATTGTAGTAGCGACATACTTTATGAATATTAAATTTGGTTATCCTTGCAATCCATGGCACTGTCTCTTAATAATAAAAATTGGTTAAGAACCTTTTTAGGTCCTCTTGCTTTTCCCAATCTCTCCTGGACCCTCCGCTTCAGTAAAAGCTTTGGTTTAATTTGAGGGGGACTGGTTCATCGGTTCTTTGCGCGAAGGCTTTGTTAAGGCCCTCGACGCTTTGTTAGCATTAACTTTTTCAGCGGTCCCTCACTGGTCCTTCTACAAGGCACCAGTGGGTTTCGCCTTGGCTGCCTCTCCTGTTCCGCCACCCAATCCTACCTCTGGAGAGCCAGGAGGTAGAGTGGGCGAACCAACAACGGCCGCACGTGGTTTAGCGCCTCGAGGAGGGCTCAAGGGCGTTCCCTGAAGGGTGCTCAGGGGTGATATCCGAGTAGGGCTCGGGGGGATTTTTCTAGGAGGGCTCGAGGGGCTTTCCCGAAGGGGGCTCGGGGGTATTTCCCGAGTGGGGCATGAGGGAGTTCCCGAGGCTGTCTCCTTGGGGGTACGGGTGGTGGAGGCGACTTTCGTGAGGGTGTCGCCACTTCTAATATATTTGGCACCACCATAGTTGATGCTGATTTTTTTTTGTCTCGAGTAGAGACGAGTGGTACAGGTCATGTAGGCGTCTTTGAAATATTGACTGCGCAATAGCAGTTAGGGCAATTTATATTTTGGCCAACAATTTGGCTGTAGGAAGTCAGAAATACCAGGGCTTGCAGTGAAGTATACTCTTTGCGCGCCGGGGAATAAGGGATCTTCTTATTTGTTTGGATCTCCAGGACTTTTTTCTCTACCTTCTAGTTCGGACAGGACCGAGACCAGGCAGAATGCGGACCCTTGCAATTTATCTAGAATTTAGGAGACTCGCATGTTTGATCGTGAACCTCCTGATCACAATCTGCACAGGTTGGCTTACCACGGCATCGCAGCTTCGTATGCCAAAATTCCTGGCACTGAAAATAGCGCCGAGGGTTGTGAAAATACGGCCGGACACTGGGAACGTGGAAGCCAGCTCGGACCTCCTTTGGTAGGGAAGGAGTGGCAAATGTTAGGATATAACTATCAGTTTTCTTCACTATATCATTCCTTTTGGTGGTGATCCTATATACTTCGGTGACATGTTGAGGGGAAAGCTCCTCACAGATGTCCTCAATGCTTACGCAGTCGAGGTCATAGCAAGTGACCACTCCCTTGCAAACACTGAGGAACCTGTGCTGTTTCATCTTCACCTTTAAATGATACGAAGGGCTCAATGGTATCATAGTTATTGCCATTATTTTCGCTGTCTAAAGGTTATTGTCAGTCTGGATCATTATTGTTCCATCGCACAATTTTCTAATTGAAACGCCAGATTCAGCAGCTCAACTTATCACTATTTCGAGGAAAATGAGCTGACACGCCTGAGGTTCTCATTTTCATCTATTCGAGACATAACCAGGAAGCGGGGCTGGGGCCTCACCACTTCCTGGACTTTTTCAATTAAAGGCTGGACGGCCTTACCCGTTTCCACCTCTTATCAATAATTCAACACTGCGAGGGGTCGGGCAGTGAGTTGCTAGCAGAATTTGGCAGTACGGTGCTAGCGGACAGTAAGGTGTCAGCTGTGACAATGGAGTTGGCCATGCCTTTTTGGGGGACAGCCTGCACGTTACTCGGATCGTAGACCCAGGGTGATCCAAGTTGGTTCGACCACATGTGGCACTGTTAACCCTCCCGACGGGAGACCCCACACGACGGTAGGCCAGACAACGTTCGCATAGGGCATCGCCAGGAGAGAGGTCGTCACAGCAAGTAGGTGCAGGAAAGTACCAATTTTACGTCCGGGCCCTCATGAACGCAACCGATATTTTCTCAAAGTAGGGTACCCGGTTATTGTCATCCCTAAGGCCCTTCTTCTAAGATATTACAACCGGCGCACTTTCATTCAGGAGCTCAATTGCAAAGGTATCCAGTAATGGTCCGATAAGAGCCAGGTTAGTAGCAAGGTCGGCAATGGTGAGGCTAAAGGCTTCCGTGTAGGATGAACGGCAGGGGGAAGGGAAGAAAGAAATAAGGACCTGCACGGAAGCCTCCCCTTTTAGTCGCCTCTTACGACAAGCAGGGGTTACTGCGGGACTATTCTAAACCCCGTCCCGCAGGGGGATATACGAGTAAAGTATGGGTGTCAAGTATTAAAAAAAAATTAAGGATCGATACTCCCTTCAGTGGCCGAATGGTCTAAGGCGTCACTCTCATGTTAGATTGCCTTACTGCTAACGGAAAAATAGGGGTTAAAATCCCAGTCATCTCTATTGAGAGTAAATTTTCCTAAAAAAATATTCCCACTCTTCTTCCACGCGAATGTGGGTAGATCACCTCTATGATTCTTTCTTTCTCATCCCTACCTCATTAGAGTAATTATCATACATGCGTATAACCTGAACAGGTAGTAAGATGCGGTGATAAAAAAATTTAACTAGGGATTTAACTTACCATACTTAAAAATATTAGACTTAGTAAAACCCTAATGCTGCTTGAGCCCAGGTACAGAAAGGAAGCGATTAGTTAAAATAATCATTCATACTTTACGTGTAAAGACCTTACCAATTTAGTAGTCTGGACAAAATATTTAGCCATGTTATAATTTTATTTTTGTAAGAATCTGAGTGTGCCGTGTATCTGTTATTAGAACTAGCTAGCTTGAGTGCTCGTTCTTCGCACGGGTAACATTTAAGAAGCTGCATTTTTAAATATAATATAAAATTAACGAAAGGTAAAGGTATCCAAAAGTTTATATAATTTTAAATATTAATCCTTAATTGGTTTAAATGATATGACTAAACATGAAAAATAGGCAGACTGACTAAACATTATGTCAAAATAGGGATTTACTGTAACCCAAAAATCTTTGCATAAAATCGATCATAATAGAAATATAACGGTGCAATATACATTACTACTAAACAAAATTTGTAAAAGGAGCAGCAAAGTTTAAACAAATATCATAAATTAAATAATGGCCTTTTATAGATACTAATGCGTCCCTGTAATTACCACTCATATTTTGATTTTATAATACATCAAGCGTTTAAAAAAAATCGACTGTGAACTCTTATATGCCTTAAATTTTGGAACCAATTTTCAGTATTTTCTGATCATCTGGACTGGTTTTTGTAACTACTTGCGAGTCTATCATTTTCCTACTGCACCAAAAAGTGTTTTTTTTCTATACGGTTGGAAATTTAAATCCCCCTCACTCCCATTCCCAATCCAATTCTCTGACCCTTGTTTTTAAATTTAAAAAATTCAGACGCTTCTGGTTATTTGGTGTTGTCCCTATATATGTAAGTAAATATAAAAGGAAACTTTATAGTATATTAGCTTTGAAATTTTTGGAGATGACGCCCATATTCCCATTTTCCGATCCTTCATTTTGAAATTTAGTTTGTTTTCATAATGTTTGAGGTGTATCTTATAACAGGCTGACAAATTTAAATCTTTAACCACAATGAGAAGCAGTTTTTAATATAGATTTTGGAAATCCCCTCCAAATATTTCACAAACCCTGAATTAGAAAATTTAAATATTTACTAACTATTTGTGTATTTGGCACTACATTCCCTGACAATTCTTTATCATCGCAACTAAGAGCTTGGTTTTCTATCCACGCCACCATTTATATTACCTAGAGTTACATTTTAAAATTTAAAATTATCAGAGAATGTGGTACGATACAGTTATCTTTCTGCTGAATGTTTTCATATACCACCCTTTCCCATTTCACTGACTCGAACTTTTGAATTAAAGTTTTTAGAACTTATTTGAAAATCTAGAGTAGTACTTCTACATGTTTGTCAAATTTTATTGTTCTACCTGGCCTAAAGTGTTTTGTATATTTATAGACCCCTTACCCCAATTTCCCGGAGAAATATTTTTAGTTTTCCCATATGTAAACTTTTTTGGCATGGGGGTGAAAAGGTAAAACATATAAAAAGTGTAAAAAGATATAGCTTATCAATTTGTTTTTAAAATAAGGTTAAAGAGGGTAAGTAAAACGGATAAAAAGTGTGAAACAGTTTAAAATGGTAAAAAGTGCAGACAGAACAATAAACCAAAGAAGGACAAAGGGGAAAAGAGGGTTTTGTTTTAGGGTAGAAAGGTTAAAAAGTTGTAAAAAGTGCAAAAGGGACAGAAAGAGTTAAAAGTATATCTAATCAAAAATATTAGAATTTTACACCCCCTTTATCGCATTTACCCTTTTCCTTCCGTTTACTTTTTTTGCACTAAATGTGTTTTTTGCCTATTTAATCCTTTTTAACATTTTTACACGTTTGGAGCCTCTTGAAATTTTTACACTTTTGACCTTTTTGACACTTTTACCCCTTCTAACCGGTTTGTTCTTTGTCCTTATTTAATTTGTTTTGTCCTTTTGGTGCATTTTCCTTTTGTGTCTTTCCATCCTTTAGGTACTTTTACCCCTTTTGTTCTATCTACCTTTTTAGCAATATTTGCAATTTTGGCCCTTTTTGAAAATTTTCCCTTTTTTCTTATTGCCTCTTTTTACATCTTAAACTTTTATATCCTATTTGATATTTAATTTATACCTTTTTTGCCCTTTTGTCACGTTTACCATTTATAGACTTTTGGCCGATTTTACCCTTTCTGCCCTACCTATCTCTTAAGAATTTTTTTGAATTTTTGGAGTTCTCTCTTTTTTCCCTTATAGCCCTCTTAATTAATTTATTCCTTTTTATACTTTAACCCTTTTCACTTACACTTTTCATCCTTTTTGATTAGATTAACTTTTTACCCTTTTTGCACTTATTACATCTTTTTACATAAAACTTTTCAGTTTTTCAATCATTATATCAACAACCAAATTGTTCAATATATCGAAGCATCAATTTATCCTGGTGGTCCTGAATAATAATTGTAGTTTATTCTTGGCCTGAATCAGTTTACAAAAAGCTCATTCACAAGTTATATTTATGACAGGAGTCACGCTAAAGTCTTTAGTAGACTTGATAAATTGCGAAAATCCATTTTCCACACCAATTGTCTGAAACCAGTCTTGAAAGTGCAAGGTTGTTAGAAAGTATACTAAAATACGCATTAAAAAACCCCCCTTATTTCTCCTTCTAATTCCTTAAAATAAAGAAAGACACTTGATAAAACTGAAATCATCTATGCCAATGCCAAATTTAAACATATTATCTTCGGTTTTAACTTTTTTTTTATCGTTTGACCATACCTTGAAATAAGGAATTGACACATTTATATGAATTTCATTTTTCTTTATTTCTGAAAATTATTTGTTTTCCTAGCTGTCGCCTCAGCATCAAAATACTGATCTTTGTTTAACTGGTAGGGTTTTTAATTAATTTCCTCAAATGTCTATAAAGTTTTGCTATAAACCCCATCGAAGAAAGTATCATCAAACGCTGTGCTCTATAAATGTTCATAGCAGTCTAGAGATTCAATTGAGAATGTTAAAATTCTTTGATGGTCCTGAGCAGTGGTGAGGAACCTTATTTGGGTAGGGGGTTGGGGAGGCAAGCAAAAAAAAATTGGGGGGAGGTGGGGAGGCTTTACTTCCCACCCTTCCCCGATAAATGTTTGAAAATTGGATATCCCTAAAATCTATTTGGAGTGATCCTCCTCACAATTTTTGAATATGGAATTGTTTTTATAAGTAGTCTTATCCAGTTATTTTTTGAAATTTGAATGCTTCTACCTATATGTTATTTGGAGTGGTCCACCTTCAGAAAATTTTTGAAAGTGAGATTCCTTTAGAATCTATTTTGAATATTTCTCATATTGAATTAAAAATAATCGGATTCCTTTAAAATATATTTAAAGTGGTCCTCCTCAAGAAATATTTGAAATTTGGATGCCCCTTGAAACAATTTATAATGATCTTGAGCTTATTTTTTTTTGACACCTAGATGCCTCTAGAAGAATTTAAAGTGGTCTTCTCTATGCGTTTTTAAAAAATATTATATATATATTTAGATGCTATTTGGAATTATACTCACCTTGACATTTTTTTAAATGGGAGACTTTTAAAAGACATTTGGGGTTGTTATTGTCTGATTAAAAAAATATATAAAAATTTGCATCTATAATATATTTACACCCATTCCAGAAATTTTTCAAATTTGATTCATCTAGAAACTATTTAGATAGTTATCTACCTAGTACATTAAAATTTAAAAAAATGAAAACCCTTAGTAGCTATTTGTAGTTTGATGCAAGGTTTTCAGCTTCAATTTCAAGAATATCAGGTGTGAAATACATATAATCTATTTGAAGGGGTCTTCCCCCTGAAACTTTTTAAATTTGGTTGTTTCTAGAGTTATTTAGATTACCCTTCTCCTGAATATTTCTTGAAAATTAGATGTCTTTAAAATCTACTTGAAGTGGTCTTCGCTCGGCTATATTTTTTAAATTGGATCTGCTTGGAAGCTATTTGAAATGGCCCTCTTGTGGATTTTTTTTAAGTAGATGCCTCTAGCAGATGTTTGAAGTGATCTTCTAGTTTCCAATTTTTTTTTTAATTAAAGGCTTTCTTTATTTAGATGGCCCTAGAAGCTATTTAGAGTGCTCCTCGACTTATTTTTTCTTACAGTTATACGACTCTAGAAACTATTTGGAGGTTTTTTTAAGGCAGTTTTTAGCTTAATATTCGATATTGTCGGGGGATTTGAAATTTATCTAGGAGGACGTAGACTTTTTCCAGGGGGCTAATTTGTCCCAGGGGCAGTACCCCCCTTACCCCTCGGTTCCACCTCCACTGACCCTGAGTATCTTCATAAGAATATATTTACATTTAGCTTTTATTTATGGACGCTATTTAGAGTGGTCCACTCCCGGATCTTTTTTTAAATTCCATATATTTATATTTTATTAGGAGTGATCAAATTAGAAGCCTCTAGAAGTTATTTAGAGCTATCTTTTAATTGTAATAAGAATCATATTAATCCTTCTTACACTAAGTAATTATTTCCTACAGATGTTTGTGTGTGTGTGTGTGTGTGTGTGTGTGTGTGTGTGTGTGTGCTTACCTCATTTAACACAATATTTGAAGTAATAAAAGGGGGGCCTACCTGGGCTCTTCTGTAGACACGCCTATGGAAAAAAATGTAAGTTAAAAAATGTATCGGTAATTATAAAAGTGCGATTAAACTAGCCAAGAAGTTTGTAGTTGGAAAAGCCACAGTGACTGAAAAAATAATAATTATAAAATGTAATTGTTTATTTCCTCAACATTGATTGAATTTCTAAATAGTTGTCGAATATTGAACGAGTAATTGTGTGCCAAGCTTGACAGGAGACATATTTTGTGGCTAACTCAAGAAAGGTGGAAAGGAATGCCAATATATGGCCCCCTGATTAAATTATTTGGAATTTCGGAATAGCATAGTTTTAATATATTTGGTTGAAGTCAATCAAGGTGTATTAGGTTTGGCCTATGATGTTTATGCTAGTTAGATTAAGTTTAGATAAGTTCACTTCCATAAAATAAATTAATTGAATTTTTTTTATATAAATAAATAAGATCTAAACGCCAAATTTCTTTGATAATTATTAAAAACAGATGTATATTTTATTTTAATATTTAGTGAAGAGCCAAGCGTTTTATTTAATTTCTTCCAAAAAAATCTTATTGATAAAGTATTTTCTTGTTATTTTGTCCTTCAAACCTAAGTAAAACTTTTATTCATACAGTATTAATATTGAACATACTCTAGTATAAGCTAAATAATATATTTTAATATATTTGGTCTACTATTTATATTAAAATTCAATATTTTACTATCCCTAAAAACAATAAAACATTATATACAGTAATTGTGTAGCCAGCTTAAACTTAAGAACACACAAAAGTATATGCTACTGTAAATGTGCTGAATGAACGAACATAAAATTATCTATATTAAAAAAATATTTAAATCTTCTTATTTATTATGTACCAACCCACCTCGGTGGCGTAGTAGTTTGCTAACGCGCTAGTCGTGTTGAGCTATACCACCAAGGACGGAGAGATTGAGCTTCGAATCTCGGTCGGGTGAACTGGGGGTGGTTTTTCCTAAATGCAAATGCGGGTTAACTTGCTCTAAAATTTATCCTTCCTAATTCCTAATCCACGTTGTGGGTTTATTCAATTCCAAAATAGCTGTTTTTAACTAAATAATTAAGGCCATCTTAGAAAAATTTAAAATGTTTAATGCTTATTTACATAAATGGGGTCATATCTCTCTTTAAAAAAATAGAAAGCCATTCTAGTGCACTCAAATAGGACAATAATTCGGATGAACATTGAGGATAAATATCAATATTGCTATTAATAAAGTAACATAGATGAAAAAAGAACATCGTCTGAAAACATCGATGATATAGAACCAAAAATATCGGTAATATTTTTCAAACTATTTGAAACTGTAACTGAAGTGTATTTATAATAAATGAATATGAAACTCATATATCAATTTAAAAAATTGTATTTAAAACTAATAATAAAAAATTACTATTTTTAAAACAAAAACATAAACATATCTCTGTCTCAGACATTGCTACAAAACATTGATGGCTGAAAACCATCTGTGAGGATAACATTGAACCTTCAACAATGTTCAATGTTCATTGTATATCCCTGCTCGACTGGACTATAATCATGTCCCGTTTCCCGTGTCAGGTTGATCCCACCAGGCAATCGCGCTGTAACTGAGACACCTCTTTAGGTAAAAGGCTATACTAGTTAATGTAGTAATACAATTATTGATTGAATTTACAATTTTTATGAGTAGTTTTTAGCACCGCATCTACTACCTGTACGGGCTATGCCCATATGTAGACCGACTAAATTACTCTAATGTGTGAACGGGAGAGTGGAAAATCATTTAGGATAAGCCATGCTCAGTACATCTGACCGGAATCGAGGTTCGACCTCACGGCCTAGGCAGTCTAATCTATTGCGAGAGTGACGCCTTAAACCATACGGACAGTAAATCGGTTATTGACAATTAAAAGTATTTTCATTTATCAGCAATTCTTGTAAAATGTGTTTGATAATTAAAACCTTAAAGTAAAAGATATAAAATTATAGTGAAATTTTGTTAAATGTGTAAGGTAGCTACAAAAAAGAATAAATGCAAAATTTAAGCTATTAGGATCCAGAGTGGTATGGACATTGGAAGCTGGAACTCAAGAAGCTTATCCACACTTGAGATCAAGCTATTTCTGTATTTTCTTCCTTTACTTGGGGGAGATAATGACTCATAAATACCTGGCTGGCTACCTTCCTCACCCCACCAGGACAAAGGGGGTGAGTTAGGGAATGATCGACACTCAAGGACCCCCACCTAAACAGCTTTTACTCCTTCACTAGCAGTTTACAGAGCTTAGGCTCCACCCCCCCAAGATGATATTTTTTTCTTCTTCATAGCCTTCAACTTTGAGTTCATCGGGTCGTGAAATGGGGTCTTAAGGAATTTAAAGGCCATAGGACCTCAATTTTTAGAGTATGTATTTTTTTTTGAAAAGCATGTATTTTTTATAACATTTTCCCCGCATATTGTGAAATTTTAAAATGGCAACATTTAATAAGGGCGTAGGTTGATTAGGCACTGCTAACTTGCAGTACTATTTCACTTCGAAAGTGTATTGAGCACTGCTACCTTGCAGTACTATTTCCCTTCCGAAGTGTATTGAGCAATGCTACCTTGCAGTACTATTTCCCTTCCGAAGTGGATTGAGCAATGCTACCTTGCAGTACTATTTTCCTTCCAAAGTGGATTGAGCAATGCTACCTTGCAGTACTATTTCCCTTCCGAAGTGAATTGAGCACTGCTACCTTGCAGTACTATTTCCCTTCCGAAGTGGATTGAGCAATGCTACCTTGCAGTACTATTTTCCTTCCAAAGTGGATTGGGCAATGCTACCGTGCAGTACTATTCTCACCTCCGAAGTGGATTGAGCACTGCTACCTTGCAGTACTACTTCCCTTCCAAAGTGGATTAGTCACTGCTACCTTGAGGTACTTCTTCATGTCCCTAGGTTGATTGGGCACTCCTACCATACAGTTCATCTTCCCTCCTAATGTTGATTGAGCTCAACTCAACGTAAACTAACCTAACCTTGCTTTCCCTCTCCCTAAGAAATTATTTTACCCTGGACATACCTTACGGAGTATATCTAACGTTCGAACTGAATGGTTTATATTGAACCGTAGTCTGTTTGCTACACTATACTATGATGTGCCCAAGCTACCTATTTACAAATCTTTCTAGTTTAATCGACAATACCCAATCCACCTGCTTAAATTTTTTTGTCAAATCGATGGTACCTAATCCACCTGATTAAAATTATTTCTAGTCAAGTCAATGTAACCTAATCCACCTGTTTAAAACTCCTTCTAGTCGAATCGATGTTAACCAATCCACCTGTTTACTATCTCTTTTACAGGTAATCTGGTGGTCTAGGGGTAAGGTGTCAATACTTTTGTGCCGGGTGTCCAGGTTTCAATCCTCGGTCCCGCCACAGATTTATCTGATTACCAAACCCTTCCTTCACCTCTGACAAGATGTGTATTAATCACAACTGGTGAATGTGTGGAATGCCAGGCCCTCACCTTGGTTTGGATCCAACGTTAAACTGTAAATCCTTCATTTATTCTCACAATCACCCTACCATTACACATTAGCGGTGACCTGGCGGTCTAGGGGTAAGGTGTCAGTCTTCTGTGCTGGCGGCCGGGGTTCAATCCTCGGTCCCGGCACAGATTTATCCGATTACCAAACCCTTCCTTCACCTCTGACAAGACATCTTGTGAATGTGAGGATTGCCAGGCCTCCACCGTGGTTCGGATTCCACGTTAAGCTGTAGGTCCTCCATTTCATCTAACAATCACCCTACCATTACACATTAGCGTAAGTGCGTATAACCCGAACGGGTAGTAAGACGCGGTGCTAATAATAATAATTACAGATTAGTGTAAGTGCATACAACCCAAACGGGTAGTAAGACGTGGTGCTAATAATAATAATAATTATTATTATTATTATAATAATAATACAATCCCTTCTAGTTGAATCAATGGTGACCAATCCACCTGTTTACGTTTCCTTCTAGTTTAATCAACAGGGACCAATCTATCTGTTTATAATTCATTCCAGTCAACTCGATGGTACCCATTCCACCTGTTCACAATTTCTTCTGGTTTATTTTACGGTGCTCAATCCAACTTTTTACAATTCTTTCTAGGTAAATCAATGGTACCCAATCCTCCTGTTTACAATTCCTTTTAATCAAATCGATGGTACCGAATCCACGTGTTTACAATTCATTATAGTTGAATCGATGGTGACGAATCCGACAATCCCTCACATAAAAAGTGCCCAATCCACCCCTACCAATTTAATATAAAGGATGTGGTTGAGCGTATATAAGGCTACTGTAAAATTTCAAATACTAAATAAATACAAATATCTGGTAGACCCGTTCTAGAGAGGTCAAGAATCAAAAATATATGTATATATATCTATATATATTTCAATGTTTTTTTTATCTGTGTAAGTATGCGTGAAGTCTATATCTTCGTTCTAAAAAGTTAATGGACCTTTAAGTAACCAGTATTCTCGAGTCTGATTGTTTATTGTTATTTGACGACCAGGATCGGTAATCAGTCGATTCTTTGGAAACTGGTTTTTCAATATTTCTTATTCTATTGTGAAAATTTGATCGTTGAAGAAAAGTGAGGATTTTGAAGAAACTTCTTATTCTGCAAATTCAGCTAATTTTTCACATAGATAAAGTAGTGTGATAGTGAAATATTATAATCCACGATATTATGATTTACCTTGAAGCTATATGCATCCTAAACTCAAAAATATTAGATCTTAATTAAAATGAATTATGTCTGCCTCCATATAAATGTCTTTTGATGGGTTTCGTTTAAAATTCATGTTTAAATAAAATTTCGTGATTTTGATTCTAGTCCTGAAATTAAGGACATCTTACCCATGACTCCTTTTTTTAATGGGTACCTGAAATTTATATATGAAGAGAGATTCATATGATTATCAAAATACCATGTTTGTTTTACCAAGGAAAATTTATTTGAGGTAATTTGACAGTAAAAGTTTTACTGCACAATTTTGACAATTTTATAATTACAAGCTATAAATAGTGATTTGATTATTATAATCGGCACAGTTAGCGAGTTATAAGGAATTAAACTTACTATTTTATGTTTTTTTGCCTACTTTTGTTAAGATAAAGAAATTAATGTGTGAGGATGAAATTTAGTGTAACTAGACATTTATATTAGGTATACTAAATACAATATTTATAGTATCTTAAACATTTCATTATGTTTACATTATATGCATGTCTAGTTATAATAAAGCTAAGCCTCATACATTAATAATTAATTTAACTTTTTTTTTTAGCACTGCGTCTTATTATCCGTTGGGGTTACAGTAGGTTCACACCTTGCGGTTTACCGAGACGTTTTCTTATGCGGTTTTCAGTGGCGTATGCAACGATATGCATTTGTTCTCATTATACGGTAAAAACCAACGCGGTAAAGAAAACCGAATCTTTTATTTTTGCTGCCGTGTGTTGTCACTGAAAACTGTATGTGGCGTACAGTAAAAAAAACAACCCAAAACGGTCACAGTGGCTATAGTATCTAAACGAAAGAGCTCACATAGCTCGTTTTTTTTACACCGTATGCCACCCGCGCGCCGTATGCGGTGGAAGGGGGTAGGTCGGACAGTCGCTGCACTTGCTTAGACGTGTTTAGATGTGTTTTCGTCATGGATAAAATTAATGTGGAATTTACTCATAACACTAACTGAAGAAAAACATTAGAAATATATAAAAACAAAGTCTTACGTCAAAGGGCATCGAGGGAAATTTGTGTAATATTGAAAGAAGATTTCGAAAAAATTGATAAAAACCAAGGACAAGAATTTGGTAAGTTTTATACTTGATTTATTACACAGTATAATTTATTAATTAGTCAAACCAATAGCTTCATTTTGCAATGGAACTGATCCATATTCAGACACAAAATAATCGGCAAACATATTTCTTATTGTATTAGATGTAATTCCACCACGTCTTCGTTGTTCCCTAGCATGTTTTGAATGCACACACTTTCATTTTGATCATTAAGATTTTCTAAATTCAGTCCATCATTTTCTATAATAAAGTTATGTAAAACTGTGCATACTTTAATTATTTAAACCGCCGTGTCAT
The DNA here is from genome assembly GCA_902151425.1 of Timema shepardi. NCBI lineage: Eukaryota > Metazoa > Arthropoda > Insecta > Phasmatodea > Timematidae > Timema > Timema shepardi. Next base: position 54,803 of record CABFVX010000933.1, read on the forward strand.
AATTTACGTTCTAGGGCCTATGAAAAATTCTCCATTTGTTTGCAAGGATACCAAAAGTGCATTCCACATACCTTCTAGCTCTTGTAAAACGATAATTATAAACTATTTTTTTGTAGTATAAGTGTGTTCCATCAAAAGTTCTCAATAAATGTTCACTCAATGCGAAACCTTCATTGCCAATAAGAAAATAGGGAACGTTTTCTTGAGAATTTGAGTGCAAAAGTTTCGGTTCCGGTACTTGCAAAGTACCACATCTCAATTTTTCCCAGAAGTTTGTACTTTTGAAAATTGAAGAATCGCAGTCTTTACCGTAATATCCAGTACTTACAAATATGAATCTGTAATTAAAGCTCACAACAGCCAACAAGACAATTGAAAAGTACTCCTTATAAATGAAAAACATTGAGCCACTGTTTGATGGTTTTCTAACTTTAATATGTTTCCCATCTATGACACCAATACAGTGGGAGAAATCAGCATTTGTTTTAAAACCATTTGCTATTTGTTCCCATTCCTGAGCTGTAGGAATATGCATAAATTCGTCACATAAATTGCTCCATATTTTGAGCGTCACTTCTTTAATGATAGCGTTGATTGTTGAGATTCCGACTCTGAATGAATAATGTAAGTCTTTATATGAACTTCCAGAAGCCATATATCTGGGGGAAAAATCTAATTATTTTGCAGGTAAATTAATTCTGAAAGAATGGACACTGATTCGAGATAGCTGGATTAAAGATCTTAAAAAGAGGAAATATCAAAAGAAATCTGGTTCCTCTGCTAGTAGATACAAACCATATAAATATTCTGATCAAATGTCATTCCTCAAGAAAGTTACTGATACAACAGTGGGTCAAAAAGCGGAGAAACTAATGAGAGTGGAGAAAGAAGCGCAAGCCACGTTGAAGAGTGGACTGAAAATGCAACAAGTGCAGAAATAGAAAACAATAGAGGGGAGAAAAATACAAAGTTTAAGAGGAAACAAAACGAAGTCGACGATAAAATGATCAAATTTATTGATAATGTTAGCACTAAGAATCAGAAAGATCCACAATTACATTAAAAAAAAGTCTTTTACCCATTACTTTAACGCTCAACACAGATGAAATCCTTAAATTTCAAGTGGGTGTCATTAACCTATTACAAAGTATTAAGAGACAGAGACCAACTAATTATTACCAAAATTCAGGATATTCTACAGCACATTATCAAAATAAAGGGTAATCGACAAACTCACTGGATAGTTCTTCAGTCCATTCAACACCAGATCTACAATTGCCAGCTTCCGATTTTAATAATAGGGATGAAATATTGGATTTTTCTCATTTTTGAGTTACCTACATATTTAATTTCGATCAAAATATAGTATGATTAATATTATGTGATTATTATGTTTGCCAGTAAATATAAAATAGTAAATAGTTATGGCTATCGATTCTTTCTTAGTGGAACAGTTAATTCATTTTATTTATATGCCTCCCCTTAAAAACATAAACTACAGAGATGACAACATGTACACTCCGTCGAGATTGTAAGGTAGCAACTCACTGGCTCAGCCCACGCGGTATGCTATACCTCCTCACATGACTGCAGGATAGTTTGCCTAGGCTACGCCCACGGCCGGATTTAGAGAAAGCATTAAGTCCTTAAAATATTTCTTTCCTGGAGGGAAGGAGTGATGAGGGAGTGGTTATTTCTTTTTGTGATGTCCAAATGGTTTTATATACTAAATTAATTTTACTTTATTTTCCCTTTCTAATAAAATCAATTATTTGTTACATACTTAGTTAATTAATTATGTTTGGTATCATTATTATATGGACCTGCTTTTTTTAGCTGTTAAAGATTTAACCATGCCACACATTATTTTGGCAGCAGTGCTACCCACATTTACTGGTTTTACATGGTAACATAAAGCAGGTCTCCCCCTTTTCAGAATATTAATTACTGTGAATAGTTAATTATGAATTTATTAATGATCAATTATTATATTCCACACATGTGGTGAAATAACAAATTAAATCTAAAAGATTTTTACTTTATTTTTAGGATGCTAAGTTTAATTCTTTTTATATATAATTTAAGGGTCCCAATCCTTATTTAAAATATTTTATATTATTTCCGGGTATAGAAAAAAAATTATATTTGATAAAATCTTATCCATTGGAGATATTTTAGTTATAAAAGGTAATTTATTTGTTTCATCAAAGTTACCATGACTGTCTATAGCTTTAAGGGACCATAGTTCGAATCAATACTTTATATAATGTTACCATAACGGCCACAATATAGCTATTGGTTAATAGTTTTGATAAATACTTTGATTGAGATAAATTGTAGTTTAATAAGATTTACGTTGATGATCATTTAAAAAATAATAATTAATGTATTGTTTTTTACTAAATCAATTCCGGAAATTCAAACAATAAAACTGGCCATGTCGTAGGTAAGTATCAAAACAATATCATAATGAGGAGGTTTAAATAATTGAAAAGGAAGGAGAAGTATTGTATATAGTTTACGAGCTTAGAAACACTTTACATGATAGCTCTGCTTTTTTAAAGGTTGGAATGTAAATATCTTTAAGTAAAAACTTATTGTAATTCTGTACTGTTTTTAAGAATGTCTGTTTGTTGGCAAAGATACATGAAACTGCATAACCGATTGCGGTGCATTTATTTATATTCTTTGAATGTCTGCTAAGGGAGGATTTATCATACATACAGTCAGCGTTTGAGTTTCTGTGAAAGAAACGGCCAAATTTATTTATATCTGTAACTTAGGATCTCTGGACCAATATTCAGACATATTTTAGGATTATTTTGTATAATAAGGTGTTTCGGT
>CABFVX010000933.1:59522-73958 GCA_902151425.1 Timema shepardi
CTTACAATACTTTTTTACTTAAGGATATTTACATTCCAAACCTTAAAAAAGCATGGATAACATTTAAAGTGTTTTTAAACTCGTAAACCAAAAACAAAATTTCTCGCTGCTTTTCATTCATTTAAACCTCCCCACTCTGATATTATTAATAATATTTGCAGATGACATAACCAGTATTATGGTTTGGATTTCCATAATTGATTTAGTAAAAAAAACAACAGATTTGACAAAAACAAAACCACAGTTAACATTATACATTTAATTTATTGGAAAATGATAATAAAAGTAAATCTTAATAAACAACAATTTTATCAATCAAAGTATTTATAAAATATTTTTACTAATCGTTAATTTGTGGCCGTTTTGGTAACATTAAATAAAGTATGGAATCGAACTATGGTCCCATAGAGTTATAGCTAGTCATAGTAACTTTGAAGAAACAAATAAATTACCTTTTATAACTAAAATATCTCCAATGGATAAGATTTTATCAAATATAATTTTTTTTCTATACCCGGAAATAATATAAAATATTTTAAATATGGATAGGGACCCTTAAATTATATAATTTTTTTAAACTCAGCATCCTAAAGACAAATTAAAAATCTTTTAGAATTAATTTGTTATTTTCATCACATGTGTGAAATATAATACTTGATCATTAATAAATTCATAATTAGCTATTCACAATAATTAATATTCTGAAAAGGGGGAGACCTGCTTTATGTTACCATGTAAAACCAATAAATGTGGGTAGCACTGCTGCCAAAATAATGTGTGGCATTGTTAAATCTTTAACAGCTAAAAAAAGCAGGTCCATATATTAATGATACCTAACATATTTAATTAACTAAGTATGTAACAAATAATTGATTTTATTAGAAAGGGAAAATAAAGTAAAATTAATTTAGTATATCAACCCATTTGGACATCACAAAAAGACATAACCACTCCCCCATCACTCCTTCCCTCCAAGCAAGAAATATTTTAAGGACTTAATGCTTTCTCTAAATCCGGCGTTGGGCGTAGCCTAGGCAAACTATCCTGCAGTCATGTGAAGAGGTATAGCATACCGCGTGGGCTGAGCCAGTGAGTTGCTACCTTACAATCTCGACGGAGTGTACATTGTACATATACCCAATTAACTGAGTTTTCTTCCAAAAAACCTTTGATTATAGAGAGACAGATCAATACCTAATGCATATTGTCAATTTCTCTTCTGGACTAATACTGTTTCTCAAAAACGTATCTTGTTTTTATCGAATCTCCTTCCAATCTTCCTAGAAGTTCGTTAAACGCTGACATTGACATGCGAAAATAATTGTAGAATTTGGTTTCATGACTTCGCAATTCTAACATGAGTGTCCAAAAGTGACCCAGATTTAAACGCCGTAATACAATAGGATGATCCCAAAATAGTCTATGATTTTGTTTATTTTTTCTACGCCTATTATACCAGTAAATAACCAAGGTCGCAACGTCGTCGTCCATCTTTCACGAAACTACAGCAAACTGAACACAAAACGTATACTTCCCCGAAACAGTTCTACTGTATAATGTTAACACTTCCGATTTTTTTAACTCATACGGCTATACCGTATGAGAAAACCGAATCAAATAAACCGTAATAGTGTTAACTTAGCCTCACAACTTATTTTACCTTAACAATGGTACTGAGAAAAAATGTTTGACTCCTTAAAGCTCATGAACTTTAAGGATTTGAAATAAATGATTCAATATTTACAGCGTATAATAATGTTAAAAAAGTGCGATACATTTTTACTGCCGAAACCCACCTTGGTGGCATAGCTAGCTAACGCGCAAGATCCATGTTGAGCTAGACTGCCGAGGACAGGGAGATTGAGGTTCGAATCTTGCTCTGGTGGACTGTGAGTGGTTTTTTCTAGAGATGGGTCGAATCCACTATTTCTCGAATCCGAAACTACATTTTATTTTCGAATCTCGAGTAAGAATCCTAGCGAATCGTTAAATTTTTTAATGATTTACAAATAGACCTACATTACACAATATAGGCCTAAACTGTAAATTAAGATATATTTTAATCATGCTTTAAATTTAAATCCACCCCAACCACCCCTTGCAAAATAAAGGTTAAAATCCAGCCAAATTAAACAATCTAGACTCATATTATTGTTTAAAAATCAAATCAATCAAAATTTGAGTGTCTTTTAGTTATTTTTAAAAGTGTTGTTAGAATAAGTTAAGTTTATAAAAAACGTGAAATAAACAGACTAGGCCTAGTTATCCTTTGATCAACTTTAATCATCCCTAAAGGATATGTTATTGTATTAAGATAGCAAAAATAAAAATACAAACGGATATTTTTAATAAAGACTAAAACAACATGCTTAACAATTAAACATACATTGGAAATTGTTAACTCAGTCATGTCTAAGTATGGTTTATTATTTTCTTTTATATCCACTATCTATTTTCGCGTAGAAAACAAATGTTCGATACTTGCGATATATCGATTTCTGAGAATATGTTTGATACTTGCGATGTATCGATTTCTGAGAATACATTTGATTTAAAACACGAACATATTTTCAACTACAATATGTTCATTCCCATTTTATAAGGCAGGACTACGTTTGAATATTTCTACAATTACTTCAATAACATATTTTTAAAATAATAAACTCTTTAAGTTAAAATCAATTTAAAAACAAATAATGGATTAGCAAGTCGTTATTTGATTCTTAAAACTCAAGATCGCTTACTAAGTGATCAGATTACCTGAATCGATTCCAAACAAACAATCGATATATGATGCGTAGGCCGCTAGAGATAAATAAACAATTTTATCGCTGTCTGACTGTTTACAGTATTTATTTTTCATGAAACCAAACAAAATGTCTAACTTAAGGATCGTTTGCAATAAATTAGGGTTCTTTGCATAGATCTAGATAACTAAAACCAGTTGGATAGTAAGAATTAACAGTATCTTTATTTTAATCACCACTCGGGCGAGTAAACATAATATACGTCATGGCGGTCGACTTTGTATAGTGTGTAATGGCCGCTGACTTTGTAACATGCGTAATGTGTTCTTATTTCTGTTAAAATTAAAGCCGTAATTTGTTTTATTTCAAGTTTATTTTAATTCTAGTTTTAATTTTCAGTTTTTGAAGAGTTTTAATAGGTTCATTAAAATATTTACAGGATTGTTCGTGAGGTGAAAGTTTTAGAAGTGAGCATGCGCTGAAACGATCGAGTCCAAGTTTCGCATACGTTGGGAGGGTAGAGTACTAGGCACGTAAGATTTTCCACACCTAACGATTATTTTGATTTTTTAAAGAATATTTTATTCGTGTTTATGTCTTTTCACCGACAAAATAAATATTACGGATTGAGTTGTTCTTCTAAAGTAGGACTAACTAAGTAATTTTTGAATTCAAAATATTATGCCTTGTTTGTGAGGTGAAAGATTCGATAATCGTGTCCTGTAAAACACCGAATCCTCAAATCTCGAATACTTGTCAGGATTCGGTGGATTCGAGGATTCGAAGATTCGAGTGGCCCATCTCTAGTTTTTTCTAAATGATTTTCCACTCTCCCTCCACGAAAATGCAGGTTCACTTACTCTATATTCAACCTTCCCAATTCCTAGTCCATTAGAGTAATTAGTGCTTAAGCGTATAGCCCGAACGGGTAGTAAGTCACGGTTCTAAGTATTATTATTTATTGTCGAATGACCTTAAAGGTAACAAGCTACCCTATGACGTATTTTTAAAGATAGTTTTTTATTATTATATAAAAATTATATGAAAAAGTAAGTAATATTGTATTGTATTATTTATTTTCCCTTTATTGGTACTACTTTAATAATGACGCATCATTATCATATTCGATTTATCAGTACGAATTCGAAAATTATGATTAGTCACTATATATTTGACAATAGTCACAATTATGCAGTAGCTTCACTATAAAATCAATATGTTAACTACAAAAGGGCATCAAAGGAAACGTTCGTAGTGTGTCGTAGACTGCACGGAACCACTAAGACATTTGGTACAAATATATTTCTTAGAACTTTTGTTTTCAAAAACTCTCAATTTATTATTCTGGTACAGAGCAAGAGAGACACGCTCCACATCCGTAAATTGTATTATATCCCAAACTATTACATAAAGTACTGAAAGTAACACCATTTTTCATTCCTAGCTATAATTCAAAGTTCTTAAAACTTTTAAATCAGTAAATAAATTTTGAAGTTGAGGCTATCTTTTACTAAGTCTTTATTGAACCACCGGAGTATTTAGCATAGCCTATCTTACACTTGATTTATGAGATCCCTTTACCTATATAGGTATATAAAACATCCATTTCTACTTCCAGCTTGTGGTCAGGGTCAGTTTATTAATTCAATATATATACTTTACAATACTGGCTTGCTAGGCCTGTCGTAGCTTTATATCCCTTACAATTTAACTTAATACTAAGACAGACACAACATTCTGTCCCCAGCCGTTAATTCCTCACTGAAAAAAGTGTAAATCCACCGCTCACAAATGATAATTTTTTTCGGCCATACCAGGAATTGAACCCGGGACCTTATACTGAGTAGACGGACATGCTACCAACTGAGATAAGGTGTCAGATTATATGTATTTAAATATGATAGTATTTTATGGCAAAGCATATTTTTAACATAACTATCTTTCATACATGTCAAAGGTAGATAAGCATACTGTAAATAGCACAAATTTATTTCTGCTACTACCTGCTTCGGTGACTACATGGTCTAAGGCATTACTCTCGCAATAGACTATACTGCCAATGACAAGGAAATAGGGTTCAAATACTGGTCGGTTGTACTGAGGGTGATTTTTCCAAAACTGTTTTCCACTAGCCCTATATACAAATGTCGGTACATTTCCTCTAAAATCAAACTTACTCATCCCTAACTCACTGGCGTAATTAGTACATAGGTGTATAACCTGAACATGTAAAAAGGCACGGTGCTAAAAAAATACTGCTCCTCACTCTTAGATCAATATGTAGGCTAAGTAAGCTATTATTTGATATTATAACTTTAATGTATGTGTTTAAATAACTATTTAATATATATATATATCATAATAGTAATCAGTTTGAAAATAATCACATTTAGGTTAATATTGATTGATAAAAATATAAATAGGCTGTATATTGTTATTTAATTATAAAGCCATTCATTTCCCACATAATTTTTAATGATGGTAGTGCCCAAATTAAATGCTTTTGATCAAAAAAAATAATCAAACGCCCCTTTACTCATTAAAGTTCAAATGACTGCTGATTAAAAACAGATTAGGTTTTCAACATCGACAAGCTATTTAAACTATGCTTTTATTTTCATTAGTGGTTAAATGAAGGTTCAAAAAAAATTCTAATTAGTATATTTCTGTCATGAATATATACACCAATTGGAGATAAGCCACAGAAAACTAACTACTCAGTCTTCTGGTCATCTAAAACTACGAGTTATTTAAAATTCAAATTGATGAAACCATTAAATTAAAAACACCATTTTTATTCCGATAATCAATACATTCAAAAAGGAGACACAGTACATGTATGGTAATTAAAAAGACCTTGATAAACCACTAATATTTGTCCAAACTACGGCAAAAGTTGTACCTCAGGAAATAATTTGATTTAAAAAAACCTAAACACAATTAATTTTGTTCAGATCTATTATCAGTTGAAAAGAAGGATTGGGGGTTGGAGTGTAGGGGCTTCTACTTTACAGTGTGGGATTAGCTCGCCTAGTAAACCCGACACTACTGTACTCCCTTAAACCGATCAACCACGAAGAACACAAAAGGATTGAGACAAACGAGAAAGCCACAACTCATTATCCACGAGCTCGTCTGGGATTTCGCCAGTAGCAGCAGGTTTCGTTCTGGATCCAGTCTAAGCTCTTTAGTCAGGTGCACTATACAGTCAGCGTTAACAAGCAAACTGGGTCTTCGTTAGTAAAGCGCGTGCGTGCACCGCGCAACAGTGGGACCTTCGAAACAACTTGACGAACAAAAGAAAAGCTAGAAGCAAGTGAGCTTTTCTGAGCTATTATTTTTCGTTAAAACCTAGTCTTGTGAATCTGTTCCCACACAAAAGCGCACGTGTCGCGTGCAAGTAGAGCTCAGATTTAGGGCGATGCAGGCTGCAAGGCCTAAAGTTACATCGATCGTCCTCCATTACCGACACTCGCCGACTCGCGGCCGTACGCTGTTGGCACGAACCCTAGTTTCTCTCCCTTCCCTTTTGTTCCTTTCTGAACCACCTTTCCCTCCCTCTCAGCAACCCCTTCCCCCCCCCTAGAACCCACCCTTCCACCTCCTACCTCTGCAGACTTCCAACGAGCGGTTCTCGTAACCAACCAACGGATTTATGTCGACATATAATATATACACATGATTTGAGGGAGGGAGGAGTGGATAGGGGGGTGTGCCGGGAAAATAATCCCGTTGCTTCATCTCTAATTTGCATATGTTACACAGAACCTGCACGAATAGGGAGGGAACACATTTCCAAATCATTCTCCATGGCTCACGCTTGGCAATGTTGCCGAGAATGCGCAAAGAGAAAGATGGTAAAGAGGATGTGCAGTTTGAAAAGAAATAGGGTAAAGAGGATTTGCAGCCTGAAAAGAGGACGAGAGTAAAAAGGATGTACAGTGTAAAAAGAGAAAGATAGTAGAGAAGATGTGCAGTATTGAAAGAGAACGAGGGTAAAGATGATGTTCAGGGTTAAAAGAGGGTAAAGAGGATGTGCAGTGTTGAAAGAGAACGAGATTAAAGAGGATGTGTAGTGTAAAAAGAGAAAGAGGGTAGAGAGAGTGTGCAGTATTGAAAGAGAACGAGAGTAAAAAGTATGTGGAGAGTAAAAAGGATGTGCAGAGTGAAAAGAGGGTAAATAGGATGTGCAGTGTAGAAATAGAAAGAGGGTGGAGAGAGAGTGCAGTATTGAAAGAGAACGAGAGTAAAAAGGATGTGCAGTGTGAAAAGAGAACGAGATGGTAGAAAGAGTGGCTATAAAATGGGTGAAAATAAATTAGATTCCTAGCCTCATTCTGTGCTGTTTATGAATGTCTTGTTTCATAACAGCGATGAAAATGCGAGGCTTTTTGTCTTTTTGGTGTCAAATGTCCTTAACGAACAACTCCATTAATTATGTTTACTGCTCCGAGACCGGTTGGTTCCTAGCCTGCGTGTTTGTTTCTCTTTGTTATTTTCACCGCGTCATAATTAAGGATGTTGTATCGAAAGTAAAGTATCGATATTGTACTCATTGAAAGTATCGGAAGAAAAATATCGATACCACACTAGTATTGAAATAAAAGTATCGATAGCAATAAGTATCGGTATCGAAATGTTAGTCTTCAAAATTTATCAGATAGCTTATTAACTAATGACAAACAATTTAAGAATTGACGCCCTGCCCTGCTTCATATATTTAAACAACGAACATAAACTTTTCTGCTTTGTCTGCTTGGAGCTGACCGAGTTCATTGAACTCTACAAAAGCTTATTTTATTTAGTTTGTGATGACTGTGCTCATTGATAAAGGAAGGGTTAGTAGACCGGTCAGGCATCAGGATGTATTGATAAACAAAGATGAAAGAACAGCTATTAACGAATTATGATGAGCTAAAAGAGATGTAATGTTTGTCATACAGAAAATGAGTGTGACTTGAGAAATAGTGTCACTTGTTCTTCCTCCACAGTCCACCCTAGTAAACATTTAATTCCAGCATGATTGGAGATAGCAAAAAAGTTATTTCTTTCGATACTGATCCGATACCATAGTGTGAGTACTCACATCAGTAAAAGTATCGGAAAAAAATTATCGAGTAGAAATAAACTAGTATCAAACGGAAAATATCGATTTTAGTATGATATCGATACTTTTTTCACATCCCTAGCCACAGCGCATCTTAGTATCCATCTGGACTATTTACATCTTAATCCCACTACCAGGTAAGGGCTGAAGAAAAATATAGTTTAGAAGAAATGTAACCGCATTTGAGTGATGAAAATGTGGGTATATCATATTATAAAACCACCCTATCTGTACATCCAACTGAAATTCTAACCATGAACTCCACGACAATGACAAACTAGACCAGATATGTCTATACTAGTTTTTTTTTATATTATGTATTTAAATGCGTATAACCCGAACGGGTAGTAAGACGTGGTGCTAATAATAATAATAATAATGTATTTAAAATCACTCCGTTGTGTGATCCCGCAAGCGTTCTATACCGACCGAGCACCCGCCACCCTTAGCGATGTTAGTGCTAACATTTGTGGCTATAGGGTACCATGTGGTCAGCACAACGAACCCTCCGGTCATTAATCTCATTTTTCTAGAACTGAGCTGCTACTTATTTAAGTGCTCTTAATTTGTTCTCACGAGGATGTGTTTATATGGGTTGACGAGGTATTCATAAAATTATGTAAATAAAAATTCCCACCAGCAAGTTTTTTTTAAATTTATTTTGGCACTGCGTCTTACTACCCGTTCGGGCTATACGCTTATTTACGATTTGCACCAATGACTTTAGGGACGAGGAAGGTTATATTTAAAGGAAGTATATATGCATTTGCATCCTTACGACACCGAATAATCAACCCATCGGGCCGTCAATTATTAATCAATCTGTATAATAGTTCTGTGTGTTAATATCCGAGAGCCCTTTGGGGCTGGTATTTATTGTATTCGTTGTGTTTTCATGTGTTACATATATATAATTATTGATGAGAAAAAACAAACAAAAAACTGAAAACTAAAGGCATTCTACCCCGACGTACCTACTAAATTAATAACGCGAATAACATAACAGAACTTATTATCTTCGTAATATATCTATAAAGAGTTCGCTTAGTCATTTACTTATTGCCCAAAAAGTGGTTTTTTTTTATATAAAACTTTTTATAAGGGGGGGGGACCCCCTCAAACAACGCTCATGCTCCCCATAATAGTGTTAATTGAACACTCCATAAACAAGAAGGCTTTTATATTTAAATTTTTTATTATTGGTAATAACTATAATATGGATACAGTTTACATGCGTGAGTGTGTATGCTATTCAAAGTATTGATTAATTTAATAATATGATACGCTTCGGTGGCGGTATGGTCTAGGTCGTCACTCCCGCAACAGGCTGAACTGCCTATGATGGTGAGATCAAGGTTCGAATACCAGTCGGGTATGCAGAGGGTAATTTTTTTCCTAAATGGTTTTCACTCTCTCGCCACGCAAATGCGGGTACACTTCCTCTAGATTTGATATTCCTCATGCCTAATGAATTAGAGTAACAATTACATATGCATAAAACCCGAACGGGTAGTAAGACACGGTGCTATACAAAATATAATTACGCTTACATTTCATATGACGTGGATGCTTCACTAAATCTTTGAATACGTCATCAGAAATAATTGAAATATATCTGTAAACATTAAAGTATGGGTTGGATAAGAGGGATGGATTAAAACATCCAGTATCCCCTCGATCACACCCCTGGGCAATACATCCAACATAAATACTGCGCATGACAAATCAGCCTACCACGAAACTTAGCGTAAGTTGCCCAATTTTACAGATCTTGTTGGGTTTATTTAGCGCAAACCCTTATTTTTGTTTGAGCTTTCCACTTATTTACTAATTATGATAATGTGTCAAGGATGAGGAGAATTGAATTTAGATTAAATGCACCCGCAGTTGCAGGGATATAGAGTTGATAATAATCTAGGGTAAATCATCCTCAGTATACTTGACTGGAATTTGAGCCCCAATCTCCACATCATTGATAATTTAGTATAACACGGGAATGACGCGTTTGACAATGCGACCATCGATGTGGGTCATACAAATGTTAATTTAATTATATTTATGCCAGGCCTCCACCCTGGTTCGAATTCCACGTTAAACTGTAGGTCCTTCATTTCATCTCGCAATCACCCTAACATTACACATTAGCGTAAGTGCGTATAACCCGAACGGGTAGTAAGACGCGGTGCTAATAGTAATAATAATAATATTTAATTCATATTTGTAGACTTTGATATGACCTTGATTATGAAGCCATATTGTCTCCCGATATTTCATTATAGACATTACTTTCCTAGTGACTTTGCCTGGCGGGTCATCCATAAACCACGTGACGCTTTTTATTGCTCTCCTCTCCCTTCATAACACCATGTAGACATTTAGCCTGCTCCCCCAAATAACACCATGTAGACATTTAGCCTGCTCCCCCATGTGACACCATGTAGACATTTAGCCTGCTCCCCCATGTAACACCATGTAGACAATTTAGCCTGCTCCCCCATGTGACACCATGTAGACATTTAGCCTGCTCCCCTAAACGACATTTACGTAGCTTTTCACATCAAAAGTAAATGTCTTTATTTATATAGGGTATCTTTTATGACACTAAAAGAGGTAGTCAAATTTAATACAACTCAGAGTGTAAGTTATCTAGAAGTGTGTGTACAAACGGTGAAAACATGAACAATAATACTATTTTTCAACATTAGAATGTATAAGATCTATTTTAGGTAACATGGTGATGTACCCACCTCTCTCTAATGTGATACTTTGAATATATTAGAGCTCACTCTGTCCCTCTCAACAGCATTACGTAGCTTATGAATGACCCCTACTTGGTGGGGGATCTCAAAGCTATTTTGTAAAGCGGTTTGCATCTTAACTTGACTCACCTAAGCACTTTAAGCACTATCATACTTCGCCAATGTATGAAATAAAAATATATGGAAGAAACTAAGCATTTCATTCTACGAAGCCTTTTGTTAACGTGCTTATTTATAATACTTCCCCTCTTCTACTCACGAGTATAAACACTCACCATTATTCTCACCTGTACAGTATTAACTTGCATTTCAAAATTACCCTTTTCTTATTTCCTACTATAGATAGACATATTCTTTTACGGACATTATTAATCAACTTCCTGGTATGTAGATTCTTAAAGAAAATTTTCGTGAATAAGCCAAATAGCTCAAGTTGTATATGATTTAAAAAAAACTAATTCAAAAACCACTTAAAAGGTCAAAAATATAATTTGGCGATAGTGTAAAACTATATTTAGAGCTATGTACAAATTTATGATTTTATTTTCAACTTTAAAACTGACCCAAATAAAATTTAAATACATTATCATGGATCCTATCTTGTCCTGATGCTACTTATAGATAGGTAAGGTCCTTATGCAGAAAAAAAAAACCTCTTGTGATTAGACGGAAAATACGATACGACTTGATTTTAGACTAGTCGTAATAATTGCGTGTCAGGTCTACATCATTCGTAGCCCAGTTTTCGGAAAAATTATCCAGTACTAAAGTACTGTTGCCCAGGGAACACCCGAATGTACTAATCGTACATCCTTTCTGTGGAGGTTCTTTCCATGTCCCGATGACGTAAGAGAATGGTAGTGTCTATCACAGGGTAAAGCCAATGAAGATCTTAACCTAACTTAAGCCTAATTAACCGAACACCTTGTGACCATGGGAATTATTTCCCCTTCAAAAAAAAATCACTCGATGACCAGCTTGGGACTGAACCCGAGACCTTTAAGTTGGTAGAAATGGCTCTAACCACTACACCACGAGGCCGCTCAGAACATTTGCGAGACAATCCAAGTTAAACCAAGCGATCAACTTGTATCTGAGCTCTGATTGGCTGTTTACCTTTCCGACACACGACCTCTCTTGGCTGGTACTCCAAAACTATCGTTATTTGAGCCACTACAGTGCTGTACTTGCGACGAAGAGGAAAAGTGTTTTAATTGTAACTAGTTTAATCTAACACGGTACGTGGGTTTTTACTTCATTGACAAGGTAAATACACAAAGTTTATTTAATGTTTACAAGTAAATTAATTGTTTATTTTAGGTTATACGCCTATTTGACAGTAAAATCACGGTACGAAGGTCATTTTAGAAAATATAAACGTATTTTGTTTGCCGTCAACATTGATATCACTATACAATCCAAACTAAATTGACTGCTTCAAATCATACTACTTGACGTATGAATGCAAGAGAGTAGCTATCGTATTCTGTTATTTTTACTGTTTTTTTCACTGTCTTTCATGTTTCGTACCATTAGATTTACAGTATTGTTACCTTCTTCTTTTTTCTTAGCACCCCGTTTTAATACCCATTCAGGCTATACGCTTAGTAATGATTATTGTATTTTAAAATGGCGTAAGAGGAACTTTGAATCAAAGCCAGTATTTTTGAAGTATTATAAGATTTTTTTTACCACAATAAACTAGTAATGATTGTGTTGAATTTACCTCACTTCCTCCATGTTCTTATCGTTACTACAGTTTTAAGATTCTCTTTGGATTTAAGGTTCAAATATTTCCTATAATTTATCTTTAGGTTTGTAGTTGATATTTTTCCATGCTGATTTAAGTTTGACAGAAAATGAATGGTTTACTTAAAGGTAAATTATTTTCATACAGAATAACCGTTTTCACCCTGCTTAGGACGTCAGGCTAACAATATATGTATGAAAAATTAATAATACGTCCCAGGTATTATGAATTTTTAATTCAAATAACTTGGGATAATCTAGTAAATGATAAACCTTTGGAGCGGCTGTAATATTGAAACGGATAAAAAGATCGAGAAATCTCGTATCTTTATTTTACCCTGCAAGCTTCATGGTTCCATTATGGATGGTGAAGCTTATACGATAAGGCCATGGTGTAATCAGTCAAGGTAAGACTTCAAAGTGTGCTTTCAGGGTAAAAGGAGTATATATATATATACGTCGTAGACCTAGTCTCAAAGAATTTCCCTGCTAATTTAATTAAAATTAGTCCACACTTTTGACTGTTTTCGTGAAACAAACATCCGGACATACAGGTGAAATGCCAAATGTTTAGAGTTAAAATAGAACCTCGATATGCTAATTTAATAAAATATTGATTTATTTATTAGTTGCGCTTTCAATGATTTGATACAAGTCTCAAAACTTTTGTTACTATCACCCTGGAATTCGATAGCTTTTCCTCTTCATTTAAAAGGTTTCTCATCTAATGCCGCAATTCTTATGACAGATACTCAACAACTGTTGATTCTACTATGTGTAGAACATTATACTCATCATATATAATGAAGTATTTTTATATTTGTTTTGTCCAAAAGATCTTTTTTATATAAAACTGATAAACTAATTGCATTTAATTTCATCCCACCATAAGCTCTTAGTAAAATTTAATTTTTACTTTTACGTGATTAATTTCTTAAATATGTTTACCAAACCCTTCCCTCACCTCTGACAAGACATCTTGTGAATGTGAGGAATGCCAGGTCTCCACCGTGGTTCGGATTCCACGTTAAACTGTAGGTCCTTCATTTCATCTCACAATCACCCTACCAGTACACATTAGCGTAAGTGTGTATAACCCGAACGGGTAGTAAGACGCGGTGCTAATAATAATAATAATAATAATTTCTTAAAGTCATCGTATTTTGTAATGTGTCGCCATATTACCTTTTTAAACAGGACAAATAATAGTCGATTGAAACCTTTTGCAGTGGCTGCATGGTCTAAGGCGCTATTCTTGTAGTGGACTAAACTATCGATGATGGGGACATAGAGGTTCGAATCTCGGTCGAGTGTACTGAAGGTGTTAAAAAAACCTCTCCCTCCACTCAAATGCGGGTACACTTACTATAAATATAACCTTCTTCTACCCTAAAACCATTAGCGTAATTAGTATATATAGTCGTGTTGAGCTGACTGCTGAGGACGGGGAGATCGAGCTTCGAATCTCGGTGGGTGAACTGGGGGTGGTTTTTCCTAAATAGTTTTACACTCTCCCTCCACGCAAATGCGGGTTCACTTCCTCTAATTCAACCTTCCCAATTTCTAATCTATTAGCGTAATTAATACTAAAAGCGTATAACCCCAACAGGTAATAAGATGCGCTGCGAAAATAATAGATTGAGGCATGTTAGTAATTAGTCCTGTTTATAAATTACTTTACTAACTATTTCAACGACGCTAAATATATGTATTCAAAAATCTTATTTTATCCGCCCTTTTAAAATGTTTTTGAATAAAATTAATTGTAACCAAACACATGATTAAACCAGGCTCGTACTTAAAAATGGAGGATAAACTCCTTAACCTAAATCAACAACCCATTCTTACAATAACAAGGAAACAAGCTTATACAAAAGTGTATGTTATTAAAAAAAAATCTCCCATCTTACTGCTTGGCATTATGGTGAGTCTGTCTGTCAGCTTTTTCAAATACCAAGTTCATTATTTTTAATTGGATGCTTTTACTTTTCTAGTTTCTTTGGAAACAATACTGGGAAACCTGGATCAAGAAATATTTTGACTGTAATTGAAATTTTGTGTGTGGGGGGGGGGG
>CABFVX010000933.1:79459-101865 GCA_902151425.1 Timema shepardi
TGTGTGTGTGTGTGTGTGTGTGTGTATATATATATATCAAGAGGCGAGTTAATTCCACTTTTTCAATTCGAAACGAATTCTAATCGAATTCTAATCGAAAATATTAAATATTTCTGAGGTGGAATCGAATTTATAATTATTGTTTTTAAAGTTTTCTTATGAAAAAATGTTATATTCTGACTATTTATATAATTTTAGGTACTAAAACTATTTTGAAAATGTTTTATTGCACAGTTGTTTCTAACATTTAGTTTAATTCTGATAAATCAACTTAGAATTCCATTAGGCCTACTCAATTTTGTGTCCCCATATTAATATGGTATTGTATTGAATATAACAGCTCAGAATGGCAGTAATTGACCATTATTGGCGAATATTCGTAATTTTTTGAATCCGGATGTATTTTTGGAAACGAAGTAGAAGCTGATATTTGTTTGGAAGCCAATTCGATGATTCGCGCACCCCTCAAATTTAAATATTTTACCTCCACAGTTGTATTCATAATTTGTTTAAGCTTTGAATAATTACACTATACCAAATTATTTTTTTGGGATAGGGGAAAGGGGAGCTAGGGAAGAGGCGTGTGATAATTCAAAGATTAAACAAAATATTTGTAATATTCAGCCATAAAATCTGTTGAAAAGCCATTAGCTGTTTTTCAATGCACCAGTGGGCATCACATAATGAAATCCAAAAGATGAAATATGGATCAATTTGAACCCTGATCTAGCAGGCCACAACCGGGCTACGAGCCCCTGATCAATAAGTATAAGCCGACAGGGCTGGCTCCGCGCCAGTGAACTCTAATAACGTTAACTTAACTATGACCCGGGAATTCTAGATAAGGTTGGATTCCTGACCAGCTACAATGTGGGTGATTTCCAAGCTGTAATTTTTTTTCCCCACCCACATTTGTGGACGTATAGTGTAAGGTGTCCCTCTTGCAATAGAATAGACTATGACGGGGATATCGGGGTTCGAATTCTGGTCGGATGTAATGAGGGTGATTATTCTTAAATTGTATTCCGCTCTCCCTCAACGAAAATGTGGGTACACTTCCTATTAATTCAACCTTCATTATCCCAAACACACAGTACTTAGTACGTATTATGCGCAAAGCCTGAACTGGTGGTTAAAAAAATGTTTTTTCTAATTTTTTGTCATTTGATTGCTTACTCACTTCATTAGATCGCTTTATTTTAACTGACAAACCAACCTCCTACTAAAATATATAATTGTTAATAATTTCAAAATTATATAATAATAATAATAATATTATTATTATATAATAATAATATTATTATATAATAATAATAATAATAATAATAATAATATTATACCACACAAAATATTTTAACTTTCCTCACCTATATAATAAAAGAATGTGGCTGGCATATTAACTGTAAAGACAGAAATAAACGTAAGAAAATAATTTATATTACGTAGTTAACCATTTATTGATATTACGCTATCATAATACGACACAGGATTAGGTTAAAAACGTATCTTATAGTCCCAATTATAAACTTAAAAGGCCAAATATTCTCCCAATATTGTTGTAGTTATTGTAAAGTATTCGTTAGATCTAGCCAGTGTGCTGAAAATCTTTTTTAGTACTACTTATTTACTACCTGTTCAGGTTATACCCTAATTTATTAACTACGCTAATAGTTTTAGGGGTTATGAAGGCTATATTTATAGGAAGTGTACCTGTATTTGCGTGGAGGGAGTGTGCAAAACTATTTTTGGAAAAGCCATGTTCAATACATTCGACCGAGATTCGAATCTTGATCTCCCTGTCATCGGTAGTCTACTCTACTGTGAGAGTAGCGCCTTAGACCATTCGGCCACCGAAGTGGGTTGCTGGGGAATTAGTAACTTAATTAGAGTCTAAAACTATTTAATAATAAACACCTCAACCCTGGTGGCCTTGGGATAGAGTAATCGTCTAAGGATCCGATGTTGTGGGTTCAAAATCCCAGCTGGGGTCGACAGAATTTTCTTGGGCGATAAAAATTCGTAGCACAACTTTCTTTGGAGGGAATGTAAAGCCATCGGTTCCATGTCGATTGAGGTATGTAAAACAACCATCGATGTTATGTGAAAATATGTGTAGGCTTTTTTGTTCTCACTCGCATACATTTTCGTGTGCAGATATAATCAATCGGTGCATAAAGTCCACAATAAATACCTTTAAATAAACGAAGGGAAAAAAACACGATATGACTGGACAGGATTCAAATCCATCACTGTTAAACAAGACGAGGCTTATGTGTGAGCCCACATACCTAACGATACGGCTTATTTCTTTTATACTTATAATTGTATATACATCGGTGATCACATGGTGTAAGAAGTCACTTTTGCAAAAAAAAAAAAAAANCTATATTTCCTGTGACAGAAAGTTGGGGCTTGAAACCAGGTTGTCTGTATTGAGAGTGTAACCCCAAACTGTGTCCTCCTATTCCTCCCTGAAATTACGGTTACGCTTATTATACATTCTAATAGTGATGAAACCCTCGAAGCCTTAACGATATTAGAGATTCAAAGATTGGTAAAAATTTCCGATTCGAGACTCAATCCCTTATTTATTTATTCTTAATCTTTCAAGTGAGATTTGTTTTAGTTAAAGTACTCTTCATTGGTGATTTAGATCCAATTATAGTTATACCTTAGCAACCAGGCCCCATACCAGTAATTTAACACTTAAATGAATGTATGAAAGTTATAGTGAGTGATTGGTGACCTGGCGGTCTAGGGGTAAGGTGTCAGACTTCTATGCTGGCGGCCGGGGTTCAATCCCCGATCCCGGCACAGATTTATCTGATTACCAAACCCTTCCTTCACCTCTGACAAGACATCTTGTGAATGTGGGGAATGCCAGGCCTCCACCGTGGTTCGGATTCCACGTTAAACTGTAGGTCCTCCATTTCATCTCACAATCACCCTACCATTACACATTAGCGTAAGTGCGTATAACCCGAACGGGTAGTAAGACGCGGTGCTAATATTGATAATAAAAATATAGTGAGTGAATAATAAGAAATGATAACATTTAGTTAATAATTTGTACTTTCTATTAATCTACTATATTTATATTCCTGCTTATATTCGTAATTTTATTTTCCAAGATTTAGACTCGTATTCGTAAAATAGTGAAATCGACCCAACCAAACATTCTACCTTTCTAATCCCTACCCCGTTAGTGTGAATATACGATTTGCTTGGTTAGGTATTAAGACGAAGTGCACAAATAAATGATCAAATTATTATTATTATTATTAGCACCGCGTCTTACTACCCGTTCGGGTTATACGCACCTACGCTAATGTGTAATGGTAGGGTGATTGTGAGATGAAATGGAGGACCTACAGTTTCACGTGGGATCCGAACCACGGCGGAGGCCTGACATTCCTCACATTCACAATAAATAAATGATTTAAAAAAATAGGACTTAGCATCTGAGTTAAAACAGGGCTCAACTTTTCTGAAAATATAACCCTAATAAGATAGACACATAAAAAAACCTACTATTTCAAATATTCTACAGGTGTTATTTTGGTGCGTAATTTTTTTTTCGATGGTTAAATAATCTAGGGCATTTAAACAGTTAAACCAGTCAGTGGCGCACCCAGAAGTTTATTTGGGATGAGCATCCAATCAAGAAAAGCGAAAATAAAATGTATGAAAAGGGTTGGGAGATGGGGTAGCCTTCTTACTTCTGGGAGCCAAATACCATTTGTGTTATTAAATGATTTTAGAAGATATTTTAGATGTGTTTTTTATGGTATTGATTTTAGTCTTGTAAATTGATTTACTCCCAATGTATTAAAGGTTACATAATGATGAGTGACATATCCTGTACTAATTTCAAAATACTCTTAGGATAATCAAGTCTTGTAGATTACTGTAGGAAGAACATGCAGCCCGAATAGGAGATTCTATAACATTGTTCAGGGTATTGAATGGTAAACCCAATGGGCAGAGGCCATTTGCAAGACTTAGACGCAGATGGAAGGATAACATTTGAATGAACCTGAAAGATATAGGCTGTAATGAGGTGGACTGGCTAAAACTAGCTCAAGATAGGGATATATGGGGTAATTTTGGAGGTGCGGCAATGGTTTTTCAAGTTGCTAGTGTCATAGATTAAGTATTAAAGCAAAGTTATAGAGAAAGTAAGTATTAAAGTTAATATTTCTGTACTTTTTTACAACATACATTCTTTCAGAAACGTACTCGTGATTTTACATCCTGTCATTTTGCATATTTTCTTTAGCCGTATAATGGTGCTTTTATATATTTTATTCTGTCGCACAATGGTGCTTTTACATAATATATTAATTACGCTAATGTGGGAGGAATGAAGAACCTGACTTTTAAGAGTAAATGTACCCATATTTGTGTGAAAGTAAGGAGGAACCATTTAGAAAAAATCAATCTCTCTATACAGGGTCAGGGTTCGTTCCCTAACCACATTATCTACAGCTAACCATTTACCTATATTTAAACTTATATCACGTGGCAACTGAGGGGTCAATGCTAGTGTTGGATGGATTGCCTCCGTATATGTTCAAATATAGCATAAAGTTTATTATGACTCTAATATAAACAAAACAAATCTAGACTGCATTGTGTGGAATAGAAAGCATTCGTCCTACATCCTAGATCCATTAGGGTCAGCTTTGCCACTTTACCAGAGTAATCAGAAAAGGATTAGAATACTTATTTCGTGCCAACTATGATGACTCGATGTGATCACAGCTACTCAGAACTAGTCCATTAGATAGTTTTATGATAAAATATCTGGATGAAACAGTTAAGAGCTCTGGTTGATACAACTTTCTACGAGGAAAGAAGCATAATAACAGAATAGAAACAAACTAGATGGAATCGTTTCGAGCTCTGAATTGAAATGGCAATTCAAAACAGTATTGAAAGTTCTACGACTTAGCTCAGTCAGTAGTGTGTCAGCATATTAAGCTAAGGGTCCCCTGTTCAATTCCCATCATGGCCGAAAAGTTTATCATCGTCGATGGGTGGGTTTCATCTCTCACAGTGAATAATTAACGTCAGGGGGTGTGGGTGTTGTCTGTTCTATATTTATTTCGTTTATCAGTAGCGTTATGATCTAATCAGTTGGTTCAGAAAGTCGTGAGTTTTAATCTAAAGAATTTAAATGTAAATACACATGATCTTAATTTATGTAATTGCAATGGGAATACATGTTTCATGTATAAAATGTTAATTGCTAATCAGTAGGGTTAACGATGTAAGAAGCGTATATTTGAGTATAACTGGTTATTAGTTAAAACATGAAGCGTTTAAACCTAAGTTTACTGGAGCTAATGTCTTATGACTTTTTTTTGTAGTAAAACTGGTAATGAATTCGTTTTTTATGTTAGATTTTCAAAAGTGTATTATTGCAAGAATATTTGAAATGAGTGTGTAATTGAAATAGTTTAGTGTTTGAGTGATATTTATGAAAATGTTTTTTGATAAGAGTTTTCCATACGATGGTAATAATTGTGATAGTTTGGGATTGAGAGATTTTTTCGAGAATATATTGTGGTAGAATTTTCTAAATGATGGTAATGTGTAAGTTATGGTGTGTGAGATTTTTTCAAAAATGTCTTGTAGTAATTTTCCAAATTATGGTAATTGTGGTAGTTAGGGTTTGAGAGAGATTTTCGAAAATGTCTTGTGGTAAGTATTTCCCATACGATGATAAATTGTGGTACTTGGGGTTAGAGGAATATTTTCTAAAATTTATTGTGGTAAGAATTTTACATATAATGGTAATTTGTGGTAGTTTAGTGTTTGAGATATTTTAGAAAATGTTTTGTGGCAATCATCCCCAATGGGATCGCAACTTTGTTAGTTGGTGTTTGAGAGATGTTTCCTAATATATCTTTGGCAATAATTTTCCATCTGATGATAGTTGTGGTAGTGTTTCAGACTAAGAACCACCAAATCAACAAGTTCGTGGTTTGTTGTCCCTTCTCAATGGCCGTTCAGTTTGTCGTCTCGTCCTTCATAGACAAGGTCATGGAGCGACATTACAACCTTGGTAGAGACAGGTAGGATTAGTCCCTCGTTTTCTCAGTTATTCCTTAACTATACGTTAATGTGTTTATATTAATACTCTCTTTTCTCGATAGGGGCTCCATCCCCAAACCCCCCCATTGAGTTTTCTCTGCAGGTGGATGTAAACTAATGTAGTTCCAGAGCAATTTTTTTTATAGGTCCTACCATTTAGCCACAAGAGACCTCCAAAGAAAGGTCTGCATCAACTTTAAAGTTGCTCCGACATTTTAAATTTTTCCGGCGGTTGAAAATTAAACTTTTTAATTTTTTAGAATTTTTCCGTCGGTTACAGGCTAGAAGCTATAAGTTTGTCAAATTTCAATTTTCTAGCTCATCTGGAAGTGGGTGAGTCAGCCATGTGGCTCTATAGTAATATAATAATGTGAAGAAGAGCTAATAGTGAATTGTACATAGCGCACAGTGAACAATTCATAAGAAAAATACAATGGCTTATAATGAAAAGTTGTGATTAAAGTCTAAACTAAATCGATTGGCTTTTTTAATAGAAACTACCGTAGTTTAATTTATCTACTAGATAAGGTATTTAAAAATACTTTTCTTTGAGGTTCACTAAAAAAAACGTTAATTAAACTGTGTATTTTGAGATATGGAATCAAACTAATTTAATAAGTGGCTGTGCTATTAAAAAAATTGATTTTCATTCAGTTCTTATTTTATTATTGTCATAAATATTATGGTAGAACTATTTTCAATAACAAAACAAAAAATGTAATATGTTCGCTATATTTTCAATTAATATTTACAATCGTAGTCATTAACGCTAAAACAAATAAAATTTGTCGCTAATAAATAAGTATGACTACCACCAGGCATGTCAAACATGAACAGAAGATATTTTCCGTCTGCTGTGTGTACTGGTCTTTAATTGGTTAGAGCCTCTCCTGGCATTCTCATTGGCTGATACAAGGGTTGTCTATGTCCAGCATAAGTTCAAGCATAACGCATACAAAGTTTAATCTAAATCAACTTTATGCAATGAGCAGTATTAACTAAGTATCCCGCATGGTCTATGGCGCCACCCTCAGAGTAGATTGTTTTGACCATGACGGGGAGATGGAGATTCAATCTCGGTCAGGTGTATGTAAATATGGCTACACTTCCTTATAATTCAACCCTCCTAGTCCCTAACACATTAAAATAATTGGTACATAGGCGTATAAAACTAAAGGATAGTAAGACGCGGTGATAAAAAAAAAACCTATTGATTATGAATGGCATCGTTGAAAATAATTTGTTTCAACTTCTTGGGCATTATGTTCTATGCATTTTTTGCTGCTAGCTATGCGTTATTCGATATAAACCCAAACTTAAGGAGAGATGAAAGGTTTTGCAAGTACAGTACGTATTTCTGCCATTATTATGACAAAATCCTCTTTTGGCCAAAATTAAATATTGCGTTTAACGTAATTTTCTACATTTCTTAACCATTCTTGAATATTTGTTTTGATCCTCTCGGAATTCAACCAAGATTTTTCCCCTTCTTTAAAATTCTCGTGTTTAAATTTCTTAGTACCACAATGCAACAGATATCCAACTACTGTTGAGTTTGAACTTAAAGCCTAATGATAAAAACTGGTTATATTATTACCCTAGTTTATAAATTTACAAGTTTTTGCCTATTAGTTCGACATCTTAAATCACTCGGTAGCGTGTCTATCTACTGAGATAATGGTTCCGAGTTTGATTCATGGGAATGCCGAAAAATTTATCATTGGAAAAATTTGGGTTTACCCTTTTACAGTGATGAATTGACGGATGTTTCTGTTATGCATTTAAGTTAGTTAACAAGTCGGGTGTTTATATAATCAGTCGGTTCAGAAAGTGCACGTTGAATACCTCAAATAGCTTATTTTTTTAAAAAAAGTTGTCTATTCCGAAGCTATTTAACCGCGATGATGATAAATTATCTGTGGGGAATGCCAGGCCTCCACCGTGGTTCGGATTCCACGTTAAACTGTAGGTCCTTCATTTCATCTCACAATCACCCTACCATTACACATTAGTGTAAGTGCGTATAACCCGAACGGGTAGTAAGACGCGGTGCTAATAATAATAATAATAATAATAATAATAATTTATCTTGTAACCATAAATATATTGGTAACCGAGATGGGTCGAGTTCAAATCCTCAAATTTAAAAAAATTTAAAATTCTGTTTAAAGTGAAAATACCTCAAATATAACAACAACAAGAGTTGTTAAAATTTGGACCGCTGACAAATTCTATTTTATTTATTATAGCTATTACGTTACAAACAACAAAGAAAAAACTCTTAAGTAAATAAGTTATATTAATATAACTTTGTCCTTTGTGAATTTTCATTACCTATCAGACTCTCAACCACACAAATTTATGCTATACATTTTCTAAATAATTTTATATTTTAAAATAAATATAATATAAAGTCAAGGTTTTCATAATCATTGTATATTCGAGATGATTTTTTGAGATTTACATTGAAAATCTCTCAAGTCTTAACATAGTTTAGCTTTCTTCATTTAATAACTATTACTAATCTCAGTTCTTGAATATTTGTGAAGGACTGAAGGGTGTCCTAGAATCTGATAACTTTTCCCTCTCCATTTAAAGTTTCTCATGCTCATGACAAATATTCAACAACTTTTGAGAGTACTATGTGTAGAAAATTAAACTCTAATGTTTCTGTTGGAGCAATATTTGATTTATATAAAAAAAAGTTTGCTATGAAAAGTGCAAGAACACTGGCCTTTTCTCCCGCCCCCTTCCATCCCAACTATAATAGCCATCAAATCATGAAACTTTCCTGTCTCAAAGAAGAATGAGCAAGCTAGATTAAAAATAAACTATAATTACTAGGATGGAAAATTGTAGCTTATATTAACGATTTTGCTACATATCCATGCGTTAAGTTTAAGTGATACAAATGGTACGTTTAACCATATTTATTAAATATTTTAAAATATGTTGTGTTCCTCGGAAAGTGATTTTGAACATTTCTAATTATAAGAAGTAGTTGTTTTACAGTTCGTTCAACACAAAATATCCAGCCCCGTTTTCGTTATATAATTGTTGAGTAGCCCGCTTTGATGGTCGCATAGTCTAAGGCGCTACGATCGCAATAGGCTCTACTGCCGATTATGGGGAGATAAGGGTTCAAATCTGTCAAATGTACCGAGGGTGATTTTCCAAAATTGTTTTCCACTCTCCCCCATGCAAATTCTGGTACACATTCTCTGAATTTAACTTTACTGATTCCTTAAACCATTATGGTAATTAGTATATAAGCGTATAGCCCGAATTTGTAGTAAGACATGGTGCTAAAAAAATTATTATAGTTGAATTTATATTCTCAGTCCCTTTAATTAATATTGTAAATATAAGTTATACTCTAATTAATGATGGGTTATTGGAAGCGTTTCATAAATTTTGATTAATAAAGCAAGTAAAACATATTTTATAACGTCAAATTTTAGTGACTTTAAGACAATGTTTGTGTTCAAAAGTGACCTTCCTATAAAAATCAGTTTATAAAGAATTTCTAACCAATATACTTTTTTTTAAATAATTCAACCGTCGTGCTTTATAAATTCCATATTCCATTGAGCAAACGCATTCTAAATTAAAAACCAATAAATGTGGTTAATTCTTTCTTATCATTTTAAAATAATACACTAAGCATTTCAATCTACAGTCGTATTCAAATAGGAAGAAACTTTTCTTGCGGTAAAAAAAAAGTTACTAAAACCATTTTCATTTATTCATACTTAGTCATTTGATATGCAGCTGTTACTTATGATTGGTAATACCCATAAAATTATATTATTAGTATAATATAATGTTATAAATGTTGAAGACAAAGTGTGTGTTTTCTAAAACGTTTTCCCTACGAAAATCCTAATACAGATCTATAGAACTAGCACAGAGGCATCCAACCTGGGGTCCGCGGAACAGATCTAGATTTTTAAGTTATTTGTATGTTCACCTAATATACCTATATATTAGCAATTGATTCGTTCATTTGAGGCATTTAACGTGCACTTTCTGAACCTACCTATTATATCAGCACACAACTTATGAACTAAATCTAGAACATATAGTACAAAACATCCAGTACCCGGCCGTTAATTCATCATTGTGAAAGAGGAAATCCACATTTCACCATTATTGAATTTTTTGACCAGGCCAGTAATTGAACCTTGGATTCTTAGCTCAGTAAACAGAAACGCTACTGACTGAGCTAAGTTGTCGGACGATTAGATATTCCCAATTTACTTAAATATATGCTGTTTTTTTCATTACTGCCTGACTAAACATCTATTTCTTTTATCAATATGAAATGGATTACGTAGAGTTACTAGAAATGTGTACGTAGGTTTAAAATATACCCTCGTATGGCGGAGGACGTTTTGAACGCGTGAGAAAATGTTATTATTCAACGAGAGGCATAAAGCTCAAATTCTCTTTTTCTTTACACATTTTTTTTAAATGGTAGAAACAAAAAAAATACATTAAACATAGAGTATAGAGGTTAGTTTATGCTACAGCAATTACAGAAAGTATGTGATAATCTGATCTGACATATTTGAAAAATGTATCCATATGGGAATTAAAATTTCTCTAGCGACATGGTTTTTTAATGTTATTTTCAACCGAGATTTTTTTAAAGTATATTTTTAGCTTATATAAAAATCACTATACTTTTACATTTTGATTTTAGTTTGTAACGTTGTCATAATAATAATAAGAGTGTAAACTTTCTACAGGATGATTTGTAATTGTATATAATAAAGCGGTGCAGTGAAATCGACATTGAAAAATAAATTATGTCTCATAGCAACATATTGCCGGGACCGCTTCATTATTGAGATAAGAAAACATTGTGGGGTAGAATTGCGCATGAGTCTTTCGGCTTGCCGGAGACATGGAACGTGGGAAGCAAGATGGGACACCAATACACCAAAGAGGACTTGGACCAATATGATTCTGATTTAAGGCTAGTAAAGGCAGAAGTCCACCGCCACTGCTTGTATGCGTGATGCACGTTTTCCTGACAAATTACACCACAATTTTGGCATTGAATACTCGTGTGAGGGGAACCAGTAGCTTTGCATCTGTGATGGTCAACCCTGGTAGGCTGCAACGTCGCAGAACCGTTGAAGTGAAAGAGGAAATTAGGTATTCTGTGAAAAGCTCACCGCATACAAGTCCACGATGATTAGCTGCACATCATCACCTCTCACAGACGTACATGTGGAGAACAGTACATGACCAATTACTCTATCTCTTCCATTTACATGTTGTGTGGTAGTTGAATTCAGCTCTCAATTTCAAACGCTTTAAGACATTATGCGAGTGGCTGCTGCACTAGCGTGCCAAATATCAGCAATTCTTCAGTAAAGTACTGGCAATGGATGGAGGAACATTGACCAAATATGGCAGTGTCCGCAACCAGCACATTTTGGCCGACACAAATACAAATACCATCCTCAAGGACCATTCGCCATATCAATACTCCATCAACGTTTGGGCAAAAGTCGTGGGTGACTTTTTATTTGTACCGTTGAAATGCTTGCATGACTACGAGGTGAAAACTACGATCTCCCCCCAATTGCTGAAGGACGTTCCGCTGGCAGCGTGGCTGAACAACAGGCTGGTTCGGGATGGATCTCCTGCACATTAAGACCGTGCCGTGAGAAGACATTTGGACAAATACTATCCCAGGTGATGTGCTGGACACAACGGGCCTGTTGTATAGCCGGCGAGATCTCCCGATCTCATACCTTGTGATTTCTGGCTGTGGGACCACATGAAGGGAATTGTGTAAGCTACTCCTAACGGCACAAAAAGAGAGAGCATATATGGAATGCAATTGTGGCTGCTGTAAATAAGATCCGGGATAAGCCGCACATCTTACAACGAACACGACAGTCGTGTTAGAGGAGGGCTGAATTGTGTTGTAAGTTCAGCTGTGGACACTTCGAACATCTCCTATGAATGTGCAATATTCCATTATCCAGGGCAATAATAAAAACTCTTATGACATAATGGTAGTCTCTGTCTGAGCTGTCCCTTTCACTCTCGATAAAGAAGCGGTCCGGGCAATATGATGTAATGAGACGTTTAGTTTATTTTTAGGTGTAAATTCCAATACACCATTTTATTGTATACAATTACAAATAACCCTGTGTGTGACGCTCCACCCTTAAAATACAATACATCCGATCTTACTTTCTTGAGACGGTTGCCTAATTCTATATTATAAACGTAATCATGTTATACAAATCTTAAAAAGTTTGACACTACATTTGAAATTCGATTTATCTCAGAAATTGTGTATAATTATTATTATTATTATTATTATTATTATTATTATTATTATTATTATTAGTAGCAATAGTAGTTTTAGTAGTAGTAGCAGCAGCAGTAGCAAACCGGATTTAAATTTACACTCCAAAAACTCACCTGCGATGAGTAGGTTAAGATTTGTCAAATTAAAGCCAGTTTTCAAAAGTCGGTCAAAACTTGTTCTGTGCGTAAATATTATTTTGACTTCGGAAAAAAAAATTGGATGGGAACAAGACGAGAAGCGGGGAAAAATTAAAGAATTTTTCTAATTTCGGATTATATTTATTTTTCGTTGGGGTCCGGGGTTCAATCCTCGGTCCCGGCACAGATTTATCTGATTACCAAACCCTTCCTTCACCTCTGACAAGACATCTTGTAGAATGTGAGGTATGCCAGGTCTCCACCGTGGTTCGGATTCTACGCTAAACTGTAGGTCCTTCATTTTCATCTCACAATCACCCTACCATTACACATTAGCGTAAGTGCGTATAACGCGAACGGGTAGTAAGACGCGGTACTAATAGTAATAATAAAAATAATATTTATTTTTCAGATTTATAATTGATCTAAACTTAACCTTCCCAATAAAAAAAAATTAGTGTATGATTACATTTAAGATAATTGTAGTGGTAAATGTCTAAAATATGTTTTTATTAGAAGCAAGAAAAGGGACAAAACTCTGATTTGGTTGCAGTCATAGGGTTGAACAATAAATTTAAATTATATACTCATGTGGAAAAAAAATCATGGGAAAAAATATGAAAACTCAAAATTTTTAAATCAGTTAATTTTTAAATTGTAATTTTTCCAAATAAAAACTAAACATTTTGTCTAGCAAGTGTTGAGTAAGAGTTTTGATCAAATGTAAATTAAAAATCCAGGCCTAATGCAAATATTAGGATAAATTTGCGTATTTTTAATCAAGCATTTTTGGTATAGGTTTTTAGAACGACCAAAAAAGTTAATTCATGGCGGGAATTTTAATAAATACTTACACAGTAAAACATCTAAATATCAAAATTAATCTGAATAAATAAAAGTGAGTCACAGTCTTGTACATAATAACAAAAAAAACCAACTGAGCCAGTGTGCTTGGTTACCTCTTATATTTTAGTTACTAAATTATTATTATTATTAGCACCGCGTCTTACTACCCGTTCGGGTTATACGCACTTACGTTAATGTGTAATAGTAGGGTGATTGTGAGATGAAATGGAGGACCTACAGTTTAACGTGGGATCCGAACCACGGTGGAGGCCTGGCATTCCTCACATTCACAAGATGTCTTGTCAGAGGTGAAGGAAGGGTTTGGTAATCAGATAAATATTTGCCGGGACCTGGGATTGAACCCCGGCCGCCAGCATAGAAGTCTGACACCTTACCCCTAGACCACCAGGTCACCTTAGTTACTAAAGCTATCACTAAAAGTGCTGTTGGATTCCAGAAATATTATTTGATCCAACTATTTTTATTTAAGATAAAAAATCAAATTGATGCCATTCCAAATAACAAGACCTTACGTAATATAGTTTTCTTGCAAAAAAAAAAAAGTGTGCGTAAGTTGTCATTTAAAATCCACTTTAAACATTATTTTGTGCTAAAAACATATTTTCCTGCCTTAAATGTATTCAAGGCTAGGATATGTAGCGTGGCGCTCATTTGTGTTGTAAGGTAGTTAATAAAAGTGGCTGGAGTTTCGTGTATCCATCTTATTAACGAACCCTTGGTCCCGGCACAGATTTATCTGATTACCAAACCCTTCCTTCACCTCTGACAAGACGTGTATTAATCACAACTTGTGGATGTGGGGAAAACTGTAGGTCCTCCATTTCATCTAACAATCACCCTACCATTACACATTAGCGTAAGTGCGTACAACCCGAACGGGTAGTAAGATGCAATGCTAATAATAATACTTAAAGAAAGGTTAGATTAGTTTCAATCTAATAAACCAATATTCTTGGTGAAATTAAATATGAACGTGACATTAATAGACGGTCCTTTATGTAACTGTTTTTATATTTTATCACGAAAAATCTTGGGAAATGTATTTTTTCCATTCAAATTTCGGGAACATTCAAGCTCGGGATCCCACACAGCAATAGTTAAAACCAATCGTTTTCCACTCATCTATCCATGCGCATAGGTGTGCACTTTATCAAACAATTACCTAACTCATCCATACTTTAATATGCTGGTTATATTATAATAAGTAATTTATAATCTTAATTTTACGTCTGATAGCAATTACGATTAAATCACCAAACACCATGTAGGTCTGCACTAAGGAAATGACCAAAAATAGCGCACGATTCAAACAGCAGTGTCTGCCTTTCCAAGTGGACATTAGTTCACATATCTGACTGCTCTCGGTAGGGTTATTCATTGGTGCTAAGCTAAGTAGAGCTTTATTTATATTTACACGCAGTGCAATGTGTGGCGCCTGTGTTTTGGCTATCGAACTTGGTTATTGTTTCATATGTGAAACGGGCCCATTCCATCAGAGCTTAGGTTGTTGTAGTCTATTTGGTACCGAGTCGCTCTAAAAATGACTATTAAACTGGCCCTAGGACTAATTTAAATCGAAAAGAACAGTAAAAACTTATAAATATAAGTGCACAGGTTTTTGCATGGAATTATGAAAAAAAAATCACTTGATAAAACCAACTCAAGAGAATATTTTTTTATTGGATGTATTTTAACGTGCGCTTTTAGATTATTATCAACACAAAGCTCACAAGCTAGCCAGGTACTGAGAAAAATACAGCATTCAGTCCCCCATCCTGGAACTAAGATTCTTCCTATACATTTTCTTGAATAGAATAATTAGATTGAGTTGTGGACGATTAAAAAAAGTTTACAAAATAATCCTTCATTAAATAATATATTTTTGTGTTTATGTAAAACCATTTTTAGAATTTTTTTTACATATTTTTATCTTTAAAAACTATTTAATACAACGTAGATATATTATCATGGGAAATCCTATCTTGACTGGCCGCTACATAACAAGAAAACAACACCCTTAAGGAAGTAAACCTACGCTATAACTTTTATCATTATATTTTTAGCACAATGCATCTCTACTCGTCCAAGTTATAGGCATACGTACTAAATTACAGTGTGTCAAAGATGTGGAAGGTTGAATTTAGACAATTGTGCCCACATTTGCACTGGGGAAGAGTTAAAAACCACCCCCAGAACACACAACCAGCATTCTAACTCCGATCTTCCTATCATCGCCAGACTAGTCTATTGCGAGAGTAAACCCTTAGACCGTTAGACCAAAGAATTGGGTCACAGACTTTATTAAGAATTTTATTAAATACAAAGACAATTTATTTAGGTTCAACAATGATAATATTTTACCAAAGCACCAT
Source organism: Timema shepardi (assembly GCA_902151425.1). Classification (NCBI taxonomy): domain Eukaryota; kingdom Metazoa; phylum Arthropoda; class Insecta; order Phasmatodea; family Timematidae; genus Timema; species Timema shepardi. The sequence continues at coordinate 95,272 of CABFVX010000933.1, forward strand.
TGATATTTTATAGGTATAGGCACATAATATCTATCAAAAGTGGCATCTCCAGATTATATGATCTGGCGTAACTATATGTGAGCATCAAATAGCCAAAGCTATTATATATGCTTTTAGTGAGGACTTACTCCATCTAGATATCATATTTTGAAAATTGAATAAAATAACACCTGGACACGGGAATCGAGCCCGGGAGCATTGACGTACTAAGCCAAAGATCTCGGATTTAATTCCCGTGTCTAGGTGTAATTTTTCAATTTTCAGAATATATGAGAGCAGTTTTAATATTTTTTTGTAACGTTCAGATAAGGTAATTCACAACCAGGATCCAATAATAGTATTATGGCTTGCATAACACTGCAGTCTCTGGATGAAACAAAGAGAATAATTATTTCTAGATAGCTCTATAATTAGTAGACTCTACGTATGTCGCCTAGCTTACTAGAGATAGTTTACAGTAATTGGGATGTAGTCCGCGCCATCCTGAAGAGTATGTATACTGTTAGTACAGAATATATACCATGGGCGGCGTTTAACTGCCGTGTCATAAATGTGGTCCAGCTCGTATTGTCCTCCTCATCACTCCCTTTGATTGGATCATTTACCACTGTGTTTTGTCGTGTGCTTGTTTCACCTTTTTTTCTATATACAGGGTGGGTCGGAAACCTGCATAATTTGACGCTTATATATCGGTATTGATCAGGGGTATAAGAGTGGAATTAGCATTTTTCACTACTCACTTCAGTGGCTGAATGGTCTAAGGCGTCACTCTCATGTTAGACTAGCCTGGTGATAATCGAGAGGTTGAGGTTCGAATCTCAGTCGGTTTTACTAAAGGTGGTATATCCTAAATTCTTTCCCACTCTCCTTCCACGCAAATGGGGGTGTGTTACCTCTAAAATGCTTCCTTCCTCATTCCTACCCCATTAGAGTAATTATCATATGTGCGGTTAACCTGAACGGGTAGTAAGATGTGGTGATATATCAGCTCATAAAACATTCTTTAAATAGTGATCCACATTATGCCCTTTAAGAATGTAAGACGGCCGTTCTTCACATAGGCACTAATGTATTCCGGGCCAGTGGTTCCAAAACTGTGGTACGTACAATATTATTCCTGGTGGTGCGCCGTGAGAAGTCAAACAAAACTATCAAATAAAAGTAGGAAAAAAATTAGTCTTTATTAAATCTTAACAATATACTACGACCAAGTTTAACAAAAAGCAAAACAAATATAAACAGTGGTTGGAGAGGTGGCAACACTGATTCAAGCTTAGACAGTCAGTGCAACCCTTAAACTTGTGTTATTATATCCCCGGGTACAATAAAAAACGTACCAAATAGTAAATAAGAAGCATCATTTTGGTACTACAAATTACGAAAATTGATGGGGTGTTACGCTATTCAAAAAGTTAGGGAACCGCTGGTCTAGGCCATTATACCTTCCATTATGAGAAGGTTCAGTATCATAAACTGAAATTAACAAAGAGTAATATCAACATTGGAACCAACCGCTTCAGTGGCCGAGTGGTCTAACGTGCTATTCTCGTGTTGGACTAAACTGCCGAATACGGGGAGATCGGGGTTCGATCCTGGTTGGGTGCACCGAGGGGCTGAGTTTTCCCTAAATGTTTTTCCACTCTCCTTCCAAGCAGATGAGGGTAAGCTTCCTCTCAATTAAACCTTCCTAATTTTTTAAATAGCATTCATGTAATTAGTACACAGGTGTACAACCCGAATGGTTGGTAGGACATGCTGCCAAACAAAACATCATTGGAGCCACCCACATCAGAGGTTAAATGGTCTAATGTGTCACACTTGCAATAGACTGGACTGCCAATGACGGGGAGATCGGGGTTCAGATCCCGTTTATCTGTTATTAAGGTGGTCTTTCTTAAATGGATTTCCAATCTTTACTCCACACAAGTGTGGGTACACTTCCTCCAAATCCAACCTTCCTCATCTCAAAATCATTATTAGAGTAATTAGTACTTTAACGTATAACCCGAACGAGTAGTAAAATGTGAAGTTAAGGAAGAGAAAATCAACTGATAGGAGAATTATAGTTCTATATTCTCGGTTTAATATTTCAAGATAGGAGGCGAGCTAACAGATTTTAAACTGAGAAATAACAAGCATTGCCAGCATGAATTACGTCTTTGATCTCCTCTTGAATATCATTATCTGTTAGTGTATTTAGAATATGAGATAATATCAGCGTCTCAAATTGAAACCGGTCTTTTTCCCCCCTCGCTCAACCTTTGAAAGCGTACATGCCATCATTGTAAACGGTCTTATCTTTATTGATAGTAAAATATTTATCGACACACTCTCGCTCATTTTAGAAATGTTTTATGTCATTTAAATTAAATATAAGTATTTCCCTACTTAGGTGTTTGAATGTTATAAAGTGACCTCTCACTGGACTAACTATGATGCAGAGATCGTGGTTTGAATTCTGCTTGGGTATACTGAAGGTGCTTTATCATAATGGTTTTCCAATATAAACCCTCGCAAATACGGATACACTTTGTATATTTCAACCTATACTAATATCATACTCATTAGCGTAATTAGTACACAGGTTTACAAACCGAACGGGTAGTAAGATGACGGCAACTGAGTAAACCAATTTAAGTTTGTCTCGTGTTTTATATAGTTTTCAGGTGTTTTAAAGCTCAGTTTAATCCAAGAGCTAGTATAGTTGTGATATTGTATTATAAATTATTAAATTAGCGTATTCGTTGGTGTTTATAAACATAAGTGTGTGTATTCTGCCTCCGAAGGTTTTTTTTAACAAATTACGGAAGCATGGCACCGGGTGAAAGTTTAGTTGGTGAAATGACTGGCGTGGACATGGTAGCGCTATTAACAGAATAAATTGAATAGTGCACCGCACTAATTTTCTCGTACCTTTGCCAAAATAAATGGTGCGAAACAATCATACAAACTTTCTCATATTGTAAAGTATAGCTTCGAACAAGATTTTTCAAAAATAACTTTTTCGTAAGTTAAATATAAGAATATTTTTCTTAGAAAAACAAGTATATTGTCTTGTTAATCACAATAAACAATATTCAAATATAAATTTTAAAGTAAGTTCCTTAAACCATTAAAAAACAAATTAAAAAAATTCTGTTATATGTAAATAATCCTTAAATTTATATTTAAAAAAATTAAAACCATTAAAAAAAGAACAATTTATTATTTATCATGAAAACCAATTTCAAGGTAGGTAAAGTATTCATTTAGGATTAAATCTTAAGGTTAGGTTTAAAAATATTTCAAATTTTTTAAGATCTCTCCAAACCATTTAAATAAATCAATTGTTTGTAGACAACCCTCAAATTGTTGTATTTGTACAAACAAAAATACTTATGTTCTTACTTATCATGAAAACAATTCTCAGCTACCCATTTTGAATCATATCGTTATAAAATTTCATAATTTTTTTTAGCACTGTCTTACTACCCATTTGGGTTATACGCCTAATAAAATATTATAATTAATTTTAGCTTGGTGGGTAAAATGGTTTCGACTCTAGTCCAAGATACAGAATGACACCATCAGAAAAAAAAATGAGCTCAGTGGGTCATGAAACTTCAACCTCCATCAAAATCTTGAGTTAAAATATTTGGCGATCATTCTCCAAGAGGTTGCAAAAAAGTAACAACAAAGGAATAAAATGTGAACTAAGTATTAAACTTGGTGATAACACATTATGAATTAGTAAGTGTACATTATGTATTAAATATTAATCACTATTAGTGAAGCGTTTTTTCGGGAATTTAGATCCAGCCTGATTTGGTGGTTGTGACGTGTGTTTTATGTCTGTCTGATATCAAAGAAGAACGTTCTAGAAAATAGCGACAGAGTAGCACATTATCCCACCAAAAATCATCACGTATTTTACAACGGTAACCAGTCTTTTTCGACCTCGGTGCCCTAAGGGTAAAATGCTCACCTCAGGACCCGATGTTCGTGGGCTCAAACCCAGCCAAGGTTGATGGATTTTTCTTGAGTGATAAAAACTCGTAGCACAACTTCCTTTGGAGTGAAAGTAAATCCTTCGATCCCATGTCAATTATGGCATGTAAGAGAACCCTGGAAGGTATGTGAGAATACCTTTTTCCGTCAATATTGTTAGGCCCTTTCTCTCTCACTCATAGAAATTCTCGTGAGCTGATATGAGTCTGAGATTTCCATCAACTGAGCCCTCGTTAAAACATATTAGGATGACAAATGGCCATTGTAGAGGACCAGTTGCTTAGTCAAAACTTGGTGTGGATATGTTAATACAAATACATTTTGTAAAAAATTACACAAGATATACTTAAATTTAAGAAAGTCATATAATAATATAAGTTTTGTAAGCAATAACCTCGATATTTGTATTTAAAAACTTTGACCTTAGGTCATGTTATTGTTGTTAATACAGTCTCAAGATTTCTCTTTGGCTTTCAAGTTTAACTATCTTACATTATTTCCCCTTGAATATTAAGTTGATTTTTTCCGTCGTTTTTTCTTCTAAACTAGTCAGGTATGCTAACCACTCGCCTTACCCTGTCTTTATACTAGGTCCTAAAGGTATATGTGTCCATAATTTTGTCACGTCAAGCAATTTATAAGTCAAGCAATAACTAATCAACCAAAATAGTATTGTTTTCAAATAATTCGAAAATTGACACCTGAACATGGGAATCGAACCCATGATCCCCCCCGTTTCCTGTGTCCTGGTGTAAATTTTCAATATATTTGAATATGATTCAGATGTGGCTGATTTCCGTGATTATAATCATTTTCCCCCAGCCTCGCCGTTCATATATACATAATTGTATAGCGTTGCTTTCTTCCATTAAAATAGTATTAATTCACCAAATATTATTATGATTAAGGACCAGCCTAGAAAATAATTATAATTCTGAGCATACCCATGTTGTAGCGTTATCATGGATGGATGGTTGGAAATAGTATACCGTGTTTATGTTGAGGTAGCAGATGTTTATTAAACACCCCTTAATTTATTGTAATTAGGATACTTTTTTATTTTAATAACAAAGGCTTGCTAGTTACGTTTAGTGACGCACGAAAAGCGCCCAGAGGTGTATAGTTCCTATTGTACGCACCAAAGGAAGCGGAAATGTTTGCAACATATAATTTTGAATAACGTTCGTAACTTGAACATAAGAGATTTTCTTAAATGGACGCGTTTCCGAATGGGAAGGTAGGCTTAATACTAGTATAGAGAGTTCCTAATCATTGAGGTAGAAAGGAAGAAATGTTATATATATATATATATATATATATATATGTTTAATGAGGTAAAGTAGTGTATTTGTTACTTCGTATTTAGATAGCGGGCAGGATTGATATTTATAATAAATGTGGAATATTTTGCCGAACATTTTTCGAAACGTTGCTTTTAAATATGTAGCGCTACAATGTTGCAGCCGTGCCCTATTTTAGTTGCGTATACATCACATTCCCGTCCCCGTAGAAGGTTCACTTCCCGGATGTTTGCGTCGCAATTAAGGGGCGGAGGTTGAAGGTGAGGTTACGCACGCTCCTGTATAGAGAATTATTTAGTTAGGATTAACAACTGACATTACGTGTGTATATATAACACCCCATTCGTAAATTTGCCCAGTTCATGAATCGGGCACATTTTTGCCAAATACGCGAGCTGACCTCTCATCCTGACATTTCCATGAACTGGTAAAAAAAAAAAATAGTCCAATTCATGAACTATGCAGTGCTTGCGGTGTCCAGTTAATGAACTGGGCCACTCCAATCTTTAACCAAATCATGAACTGTAAAAAAAATGTTTACCGAGTCCGTGAAATGGACAAGTGAGTAACAGGTTTTGGCCTTAAGTTAATTTGACGTTTAATAGTCTTAGAATGAAATGTTAGGTCAAGTTAGGTAGGTTAGTTTAATATAATATCTTAACATTAATTTCAGTTAAACCTGTAGGATGTATTTTAAAGTTCCAGTCTATGAAATGGGCACGAGCTAATGCAATTTTTGGCCACTTCGTGAAATAGTCAAGCGAAGAAACCAGTTCACGAAATTGGTAAAAGTTTTCCCATTTAATAAATTGGAAGTCTCACTATTGGAGCGTAACACATGCACACAGAAATGATCGTATCATTGATATATTTTCCAATTTCATATGTTAGCGGCTAGAGGTGCTAGAACCAAATAACACGCGTCCATGCCTCAAGAAAGTATGATACATTATGTATGAAGCAACCCTTTGCAACGTTTCCCAAACTCTATAGTTCCGAGAGAAATGTTGATGAAAATGCTTACTCTATCAAAGCCCCTTCCAAAATATAAAATATCCTATGAGTATAGTTATCCTTCTGGAAGTATAAAATTGAATCAAACATTATATTGTCCAGAACATGTTTTTGAAAACCTAGTTATTATAATCTTAAATTATTGGTTAAGGTCAAATAAATCTTAGCAGTGGCAAATTGTAACCTCTTCTACATTGTAATCATTTGTAGGGGCCCATAAGCGCCCAATTTTAAGAGACTTGAGAACATTGGATACACCTCAAAGAGTCTAGGAGACTTAGCGCCCCCCCCC
>CABFVX010000933.1:102959-160125 GCA_902151425.1 Timema shepardi
GGGGATATTACTGTGTTTTGAGTTACCTAGTGTATATTGCGAATCTAGGTTTGAGCGTAGTTTTTTAGTTGGCTAACCGGTTAATCGATCTTGAAATTGGCTCTTAAGGTGGGATGGTAGGTATTGCGAGTTATTTTACAGTTTTTATAACAAAAAAGATTTAAGCGATATAAATAATATAATTCTCTAGTAGAAATAAAGTTTAATTTTGTTCACGTGGTAATATAAACAAGTGTTGAATATCTGTCTAGAATGTTCTGAAATTTAACAACTTTTTCTCTTGTTTTAAAAAGTTTCCCATCTAATGCCGCTATGCTCATGACAGATATTCAACAACTGTTGATATCACCATGTGAAGAAGATTAAACCCTACTATTTCTACAGGAGCAATATTTAATCCAACCCGCCTCGGTGGCGTAGTTGGCTAACGTGCTAGTTTCGTGTTGGGCCAGACTGCCAAGGGCGGGGAGATCGAGGTTCAAATCTCAGTCGGATGAATTGGGGATGGTTTTTCCCTTAAATGGTTTTCCACTCTCTCTACACAAATGCGGGTTCACTTCCTCTAAATTCAACCCTGCCAGTTCTTAATCCTTTGGCGTAATTATTACTTATTCGTATAACCTGAACGGGAAGTAAGACGTGCTGCTAAATAAATAAATCATATTTTATTAATTTAGTCGAAAAATAACTGCTTGCTATGAAACCTGTAGAAAACTATGACCTTAATAATTGGAGCTAGATGGATATGTATTCATTATTTAATTTATTATATTAGGAGCTATTACAAAAAAAAACACAGTACAAACCAGATTTTACGTATTTTTTCTGTGGTTAAGCCCAAGCAGTAATTTAAGGTATTCATCATAAAACCAGTGTTAGATATAACATAAAATTGATTAGATAGCAACCACCACTTAACAGGTCAAAATAAAGTAAGCAACAGCTTAATCACGAATCTAATGAAACATTAAAATAAAACATAAATAACAAAATATAATAATTATTTTAATTCCCTACAGATTTTCTCACATAATTACTTCGTAACGCTATTATTTCAATATCTTGTAAAGTACTAACTATATATATGCAATTTTTAAAACGTTTTCATCCATTGCATTATAGAAGCGTAGCCTAAATAGGTTTCATTAAATAGTTGTTCATCTTTTTACATCCCTGGATTTTTTTTTTCAATAAAAGAATTAAAAGTTATAATTATTATATAGTTTGTCCCAAATAAAACCGCCCCCAAACGCACAGTATTTCACTGTCTGTGCTTGAAATGTGCACCACCAGTCACTGTGCATATTTCCACTCGCCAAATAGTAAACGTTTATTTATTGTTGCACATTTCACACACAGACTTTATAATACCGCGTGTTTGGAGCTGGTTATATTTGGTGCATCTGTAGGATAGAAAGGGTTTTTATAATATATGGTATAATGAAGTATTTAAATATTGGATATAATTAGTGCTTATATTTATACTTTTCTAATTATTAAATGAGTGTAATTTAATAATTATGTGTGTGTGGGTGATTTGATACCGATGTTGCGATTATGGATTAGTAATCAAAAGGCGTGAATAATTGAATAATTATTGATGGTAATAAAAATGGTAGTTCAAAATACTCCATTTGGGTGACCAGAGTTAACATGGACACGCAAAAAGATTTCTCCTGTAAATTGACATATTGGTTAAACGCGCTTTCAAGGTTCACAAACCCTTTTAGTTTTCCATTCAGTCTTGGTAGCATTGTGGTCTAGTGTTCAGAGTTCTTGGTTACAGATCCAGAAGTCCCGGGTTAAATCCCCTGCACTTCCAGATTTTTCTGTGAAATGGGTCTGGAACGGAGTCACTCAGCCTCGTGATAACAGATGAGGATCTACTTGAATAAATATGTGGAGGCTCCGTTCTATAAAACTGATATCAATGGCCGTAGGGTTGATTAACTTTGCTGAACACTTGACTTTCCATATCTTTATATGTCAGCCTTATTATCGCTAACAGCGACGGCCGCTCGATCAGCATAGCTAGATCGTAAACTCAAGCCATGGAGTATTTTCTGCTTGATAGCCTTTAGGTTTATAAGCATATACAGCATGACAAATAGAGTATGGATTATGAAGGTAAAATTTTAAGTGACATATACTCGTATTTGTCGATAGGGGAGTGAGAAACCATTTTGGGAAAACTCTCTTTAGTACATCTGGCTGAAATTCAAAACCCAGCCTCCACATAACCAGCAAATAATACCAAAATGAGCCTGACAGTCAGACCACGTTCCCACCAATGTAGATGCTAGCCCTGTTAGAAGATATCTGGAGGTGCCTTTGACAGCTAATCTTAGTTTAAGACAATGAAAACGAAAATTCATTTTATGGACATAATAAGCGCATTTATATTTATTCATTATTGTTGGTGGAAATTCCAATAGTTGAATGCGCTAACGCTTAATTCGAATCAAATTTTTTCTTCATCCAAAACGATAGCCCTATATCCTATTTGTAGCATCACTCTACTAATTAAAAGTGTTTCTTTATAACTGTTAAGAACAAATTTAATTGTTTGATTTTGGGTTTAACACGTGTGCCAAAAAACAAGAGCAGCGCTCAACGTGTGGTCACGACGTGATGAGCTCCAAACCAATAAGAAATTGCTGCTAACCAAGCATGTCGCTTTATACTAGTAGACATCATCTCAGCTTTTTTCGTGCTCCTCCTTAAGATCTGCTTGGGAGAACCAATAGAAATTTTAAAAAACTGAGTCAATTAGTGTGCATGCACCCAAAATGGGAGATACAAGCAGACAGACATATTTACTGTCGTGAGGTGATATTAAGATAAGCCGAGTTAGTTAAATGTAAATAGGGTGTATTGATCTTGCTATTTTAAAATTATTTTCGCTACACAACATACTAATATGAAAACATCCATCGTTAAATCCATCTTAAATAAGTGTTATTCACTCAAAACAAAATGTTTATAATCTGTCGTTTCTAGTTTGTATTGCAAGGTATCATGGGTAAACATACATTTCAGCTACCATGTAAATTGTTGCACCACTCAATCAGATTCCACTCTCAATTTTCGGTGAACGTATTAATCCAGCTTTATTAAGATACATTCATTAGGTTAAAGTCAGATGTATTTGCGAAAGCGCTAAATTGTTCTAATTAAAAGTCTTCAACACATCAGAAATTTAAGTAAATCTTACTTTAGAAATATATATGTGAACCTTGGTGGGCGCAAAAGTCCTATTGGTGCATTCCAACAAAATATAACAACCTAGGAATAAATATTTAAATTAAACAAGTTAATGATTATTTCTAAATAAAGAAATAACATTTAAATATTTGGCCTAATATAACATTTAAAAGAGATTGATAAACAACATAATCCCTTTTAAAGTTTTATGACATTCGGGGTAGCTTTGTCGGCAAATCACTTTGATATTTAATTCCGAAAATATTAAGAGAAAATTAAGTGAAAAGGGGGTATTTTAGCAAACATTGATAAAGGTAGTGGATGCCACTTATTTTGTATGTATCTCTTTTTATTTTCCCGGATATTTTGGAACAAAGAATACAACAAGGGCTAAAAATTCAATTTTCACCTAGAGGTGCACAGTCAAATTTCTCAATAAATCAAACGTACACCTTTTCTTAAGCTACCCTAAAATATTTGATAGATGAGTCATTTTGAAGTAGAACTTTATTGAGCTCTATTATTTTTTCTTGGTAATCTGACCACCGTTAAGTTTCGGTCAGTTTGGATTGTAATCTAAAGACAGTTGCACAGTGCTGAATCTCCTCAAGTCTAAAAGTCACAGTTGTCCCGAAGTCAAGGTCGCAGCTGAAGGGTTGTGGCGCGGTGCGCTTGATGGTTGGCCGCCATCCAAATGGAGCCGCCAGATCGCCGGCCCGCCACCCATATAGTCTGTCTGTGTTACTACCGCCCCCAGGACCCTTGAAGGGGCAACATTGGGGATGGGCAGAGGGTTGGTTGATCATTATTAGATAGAAACATAAGTAGAAAGATATAGTTATATAGATAAATAAATAGATGCTTGAAGGGCGAACACTGGTAAATGAGCAAAGAAGAGTGATCATTAATAGGTAGCCAGATGATACCTAGGCTCAAATTTGACGAAGCGAGGCAACCTCTCACTCACCGCTATTGACATATGTTGACATTTCACATAGGAACTGATACGGACCCATTACATTAGGACGAATGATTTCACTTGATCTTTTTCTATCCTTTTTTCACACTAGATTATTCTAAGAATTCCTTATCGTTATAACTCATTAAGTTTTTGAAAATGTTAGTTTTTTCTCCATATCCATTACTTTAAGAAACATTTGGTTTAAGGTTTGTGACTTGAGATGATTTACTGAGGTTCATCACTACTCAAATACAAATGAGCAAAATATTTTGAAATGGCAGTTAGACAGTGACAAGTCTTTATTTGGATTAAATTTGCAAAAGTTATATCAATGTTAAACATGTTGCCTATCTGTGACGTCATGGTAGTTATAATTGTATTTCCCATGTTTATGACTTTACCTTTTATTTAGCAAGTTTTAATAATATAACGTTGAAATAGAAACGATTCATTTCAAAATAATTCTAAGAATAGTTTTAAAGTGTTAAAAAATTATTAATTTTATCTTGAAGTAGTTTTTTTTAAATAAATATTTTTATAAATCATCCACAACTTAGTATATTTGGCTTGGTCACGAAAATGGCCCATTAGGACTCTTTCTGCCAGAATGTAAATAAAAATAAGTCCGGTGAAGCATAAGTCTATCTAGAATAGGAAACAAAAAAATGTAATTTTATGAAAGCAAGTCTATTTTTTAAAGGTGCAAATAGTATAGTGAGTGTATAAACTCGTCAGGGGAAGAGGGCAAGTGTTATCAGCAGATAAACAAGAGGCCTCGCAAGTTGAACTGCTCATTTCCTTCTCTCTTTTTATTTCCCACATTGGTTTCTTAGGTGTGATAGTACTAGGGTGCTTAGGTGCATGAAGTTAAGATGCAGCCCGCTTCACAAAATATCTTTGAAATCTCCAGGTAGCCAACATCCTTAAACCAACGGTTTTCTTATCTCTTATGTTATAAACTTCTTTTTTAAACACGAATTTCGTATTTTTAAACAAATGATACGAACAAAAATCTGCTGTGCGAATTAGTCATAGTATAATGTTCTTTATTTTTCTTACGCTCGATGGTATATTCTAGTGATATCTAGAAATAATTTTGCCAACATTTAAGTGTTGGATAAATAATGTATTGCCAAACAAAACTTACTGTTTTTCAATATCACCGCTTTTGTGACGGTTAGTTCAAACAATATTTCGTCGTAGCGCTGCCATCGTTAAGCAGTCATGTTGAATAAGTTAATTGGTTTTGTTAAATCTGCTTGAAGGTTGTTTTACGTAAAATGATCTGAGATCTAATCGTGGCTTTGCAGACTTTTGTTTTCTCTGTTGGTATAACCTGATGTTTTATTAATGGGCATGTTGTAGTAGACTTTGACGAAACCAGAAAGACAATATGCCTGAATTCTGTAGAACCATTCATGTAATTAAACTTTCTTATGACTGTAGTTTCTGTGTTAATATATTTTTTAAAGCCTAATGGAAGGCTGTAAGATGTAGTATATTTAATGAGTCCAGCTCTTCTAGTTCATGAACGAAATCAAGAAATCAATCTTTTGCCTGGGAAAGTTTGAATATCAACAAAATAAGTAATGATTGTTTTTTACATCATTTGGACTTGAGTGCTAAAATGATATATTTCCCCCTTCCCTCACCCTGTCCTCATATTTCCTAACAGAAAAAAACCGTAGTTTTCATAACGAAAGTGCGTGTGGCTAAAGTAATCCCACAACACGCGACGCATCGTTTGATCAATACATTCAAACTCACACGTCATAATCTCGTCAATAATTATCCTCCCCCCCACCCATGTGTCCAAAGAGTATAGCCGGGTGGCCGTAGAAGGGGTGTCCAAATTCTCCGATAGGAAAGGAGGAACTACATTTGAGTTGAGTAGTAATTTTGGAATGCGTGCATTACCAACCTGAGTCAAAGTCTCCCATGAAGGTGGCGGGCTATGTTGATAAGATACGTGTTCTGGTAGTTCAGTGGCTTAGACCACAGTGGCCGTCCCCACCACCTCCTTCACCTTGCCCATAGACATCACCGCCTCCAACTCGCACTGAGCGCGTCCGGCCCACCACGGGCGTCTCACTCTCTACTCTCTCGCTCGCCCGCCCGCTATCTCTGCATCACGAATCTCGTGCCACGCTACTACGGTGGACGTACTTTACCCTCAACCCCTGAATCGATCTGCCTTTGAACCACCCGCTCTAACCGGGGACGCAGCGCGCCCTTCGTTTACGAGAAAACTACGCCACAAGAAAAAGCTCCCTCGTCGATTCAATTTTCCCCGTTTATTTCTAATTAATAAGACGCGAAGAGGCCTCTGAATACTTCTGCAGGAAACTTGGTATTGATCGCTTGAATTAGGTGAAATTTTTGTGAATTTTGATTGCGGTCAAGTTGTGCAAATCCGGGGCAAGCTTACTATTGGCGCTGTGTGCGGCGCGGCCCGATCTTCTCCCGTACGTTTGGTTGATCACTGTCATTTAGTTCGCGCACTGTCTGACTGCAACTTGTGTTCCGTTTGTAGGGGGTCGTCGCAGATTTGGTTGCCGTTTTCCTTCCGTTTTTGATCTGTTTTGGTCTGGTTAGATTCTACATTTTCTAACTGACCCGTCATCACATAATTTTCTTCAAATTGGTAGGTGTTTATTTTAATCATTTTTTGATCTTTTTTACTTAACAGATTTGTATCATATGATTTTTTTTTAAATTTTATCTTTTAAGCACGTTATGTGATTTTGTATATGGAGGTTAATAAAATTATAGTTGATATTTTATTTAATTGTTTATTTTTGGCTCTTGCTGCACGTTCCGTTATAAGCTTTCTTTAATTTTGGTCTAATTTTTTTTTCGAAGTATAAGAAAAGAGATGATCAAATTTGTCCCCTGATATCGTACCCTGAGGTCACCAATTCCATTCCATTATTTTCATTTTGGATAATTTTAACTTAAAAAAAAATTAAAACTAATTTTATCGCATGCTTTGTGTTTTTTTATAGTACCGTTAAGATTTTGTTCTCGCCTCCCCTCCCCCACTGGCCCTCTTTCCCCCCACGGTACTACTAAACATCCTGACACTGTCACGTTACTGAGAGAACTTAAATCAGTTCATTTTGAGTGGACTTTTAATTAGAAAACAAACAAATATATCTACGTGAATTGTGACTATACCTATTTGTATGAGTTTAATAATTACGTGGTTTCAAATCCAAATCTCCGATCGCTCTGGTAATGTATAAGGAAGAGAGTCCTCTGGATTTTGGAGTTAAAAGGTATTCCATTTAGTTTGTTAGTATGTTTTTTGTAGCCTTAGACTTTTTAGGGAGGTGCTCCGCTTGCACTGGCCGACCACATTAATAGTCTTATCGATTGCTTTCATTTTCACTCCAACATGGCTGCCACGGGTAGATAATTTCTCTGGGAAGCTAAAACTGGGGTTGGACGCCTTGACAAATAGGATAGCTGGTCTGTACTTGCAGTGACAAAATGTTGTCGGGGATGGAAATTTGGGAACATTTTATGTGTTGATAATGTTGTTTCAGTACTGCATCTATATATCTGTCAATAACCGATTTATAATAATTTAATTATCATAGAAATTTAATGCAACAATTTTAATCTTTGAGGGATTCAAAGCATTTCCAGATTTTTTCGTGTTAATATAGTAGAGTATTTTATATATATAAAACCTCCCGCACCCCTCCCACAACCCACAAAAAATATTTACAATATACTAAGTATTTATTTCTTAAAATATTTTTATTATTAGTTTGAAAAGTTTGAAAAAATATTAACAATGTGGTGAAATTTGAAGATCTAAGTAGCTTAATATTATGTTAAACTTAATATTTAAATTTCAAATATTGAACCAAACAATTTTAAAATATTTATTGTCAATATGTATTTCTAATTTTTAATGACCGACTGAAATCGGTTATAAATTCAACTCCTATTCTTAGTTATTACCCACTTCAATTGTTAGCTTCTATAAAACCAAAATAGAATATTTGTCTACTCTTCGAGAAAACAATGCTTGAAGGCTATGCGAAGAATATAGTTTCTCCTGAAAGTATTTTAAGCCGCCTGTTTGCGAACATTCATACGCGTTCCGAGAGTTTTGTGGGTATAATTTACAACCATATTATATTCAGTTTCACCTCTTTTAAAAGCTAGATATAAAAAACATATATATTCAAATGTCATATTAATTTTTAAGTTTAAAAAAAGCATTCAATATTTTTTTGTTTAAAACTAATTTAATATACATATTGGTGAACTTTCACACTCATAATTCTATTTCAAATTGCATTCTTTGTTGTCTTAATAAGATCGGTAAAGGGAACATTTATTTGTCTTTATAATTTATTTATTTATTTTAAAAATGAAAAGGTTTTTTTACAGCATTAACATTAACTGAACATTTAGTTAAGTAAATTAATGTAATTTTGACCGCTAGCATATTTGTGTTAATTATCAATAAAGGTTAGCTTTTTTTAAAATGGTTAAACTTTAAATTAGTTGCCCAGATGACTTGAGACTAAAAATCGAGTGGCCTTTGTAAAAATAAATTCCATGCACATGGGTCATCGTCTCTTGTCACTGGCATTTTGACAGGTAAAGTAGAATTTTGGTAGGAAGAAACTTAAAATTAAAATACAAACACATTATCTCCGGGAAACGATGATAACATTTTACTGTATAATTATTATTGTTATTTTATAGGTATTTATAATATCTATTAAGTGACAGCTGTGTATCACACGACTTGATGTATGAATACCTGAAAGTAGCTCTAGTAGTAACTTAGTCTAGCTGTCAGATAAGGTTCTTCCTACGAAAATTGGACTGTATCTTAATGATATAGATACCGTACTCAAGATTAATTTTTGGGTATTGTGTTAAGCGAGAGGATTGTTACATATTAGGGTTTAACTACGGTTTAGTTTATAGACGGTAATTTTATTTTGAGGAAGGGTATAACTTATAGAAGAGAATAATAGATTTCTGGAGTAAGCTGGAGTTTACTGCGAGAGTAACGCCTTAGACCATGTGGTCACTGAATTGGGGGATTTTCATTTATTAAACACTCTGAAATAAAATAGTTGACCTTAAATTTGTCCCTTAGATCAGTCGGTAGTGCATTTATTTATTTAGATAAAGGTCCCGAATTCGATTCCAAGAGTGACCAAAAATAATATTGGTTAGATTTGGGCCTATCCTTTCATAGTTATGAATTAATAGCAAGAGACCGGGTGTATGTGGGTTGTAGAATTATATTAGCTTGTAATTCATAAGTTGATATAGAATATAGCTTATATAGAGGAATATTAGATTTCTGAGGTAAGCTAAAATATAGTTTATAGAGGGGAGTCTTAGATTTCTGAGGCAAACTAGAATATAGCTTATAGTCTTAGTTTTCACTATACTAGAGGGTAGGATGTGAAACGTGGTCTCTTTCCTTACATGAAGAAAAAAAAAAAATGGTGTTCGATAACGATGTGATTAGGAAGATATTTGGTTTTAAAAAAAAGAATTAGACTACTGGTGAATGGAAGAAGATACATAATGATGAGCTACTTACCCTGTAATCACAACAATACATTATTAGGATTATCAAATCTCGTGGATTACGGTGGACAGAACATGCAGTGCAAATGGGAGAATCTAGAACCTTGTAAAGGGTATTGGCTGGCAAACCCAATGGGAAGAGACCATTGGGAAGATCTTGACACAGATGGGAGGATAGCATTAGAAAGGACCTGAAAGATATAGGGTGTAGTGAGGGGGATTGGATAGAACTAGCTCAAGATAAGGATAATTGGCATACTTTTGTAACTGCGGCAATGAACTTTAGATATCCTAATCCCATAGAGTAAGAGGGTAGGTTTTATAGGGAAATTCTAGTTTGAGTTTGTCTAAAAGATGGTTTATTGATAGGCGTCTTAATATGCGTTCAAAAACAAAAAGTATTCGATAAATATATTACTATAGTAATAATAATAATAATAATAATAATAATAATAGTGATACAATAACAACAAAATGTAATACACCTTAAATTTACATTGAACATTATCTTTATACTGTTTTGTTTTAACCATCGGAGATTAATCTGAATGCGTCTCAAGTTATTTAACTTCAAAATATTTATATTAAATCTATTTTTTCTACTCCAGGTATTTACTTAATTTTAATATAGAAATATCAAAACACTTGACATATTAATATAAGTAATAAAACCTCATTCTTAATTTATTCATATAGTTTTTATTTAGAACGCGAACATTTCTATTTCTCTGTTCATTTTGAGAGTACCATTAAAATAAGTTAGATTTTTGTCGTTGCATATCCCCACGTTTTATCACACGTCATGGTTGTACGCATTTTAATAATAATAGAGTAGGGATCAGAGAGATAGAAATAAGAATAAATTCACCCACATATGCATGTAGAGTGATTAGATGATCTTTTAGGAAAAACATCCTCCATGTTAGAGGATTTAAGTTAAGCCGTGACCTCTCAATCATTGTCAAACCAGAGTAGATGAGTCTGGCATTTATTCCACGTGCTCACCAAAGCAGTAATTAAGTTTTTGATTTTTTTAAAGCATCGTACGTATCTTACTACCCGTTCGTGTTACACGCTTATATACTAATTACGCGAGTGGTTTTTAGAGAAGGAGAAGGTTATATTTAGAGTAAATATACTCGCATTTTCATGGAGTAAGAGTGGAAAACAATTTTGGAAAAACTACAATCAGAACACCCACACGATTTTGATCTCGGGATCATCGGCAGTCTGGTTTACTGCGAGAGTAACGCCTTAGACCATGTGGTCACTGAATTGGGGGATATTCATTTATTAAACACTCTGAAATAAAATAGCTGACCTTAAATTTGTCCCTTAGATCAGTCGGTAGTGCATTTATTTATTTAGATAAAGGTCCCGAATTCGATTCCAAGAGTGACCAAAAATAATATTGGCTAGATTTGGGCCTATCCTTTCATAGTTATGAATTAATAGCAAGAGACCAGGTGTATGTGGGTTGTAGAATTATATTAGCTTGTAAGTCATAAGTTGATATACATAAAAAAAATGTACATTCAAATGTACTAATAACGTTGCTGTCTAGGGATGATAAAGGTTGAATTTAGAGAGGGTATACCCGTATTTACGAGGAAGGAGATTGGGAAAACATTAAGTAAAACATTCCCTTAGTAAACCCATCAGGGATTTGAACCCCAATCTCAATATCGTCAATAATACTTTCTAACACGAGAGTACATCTCGAACCCTACCAGTACGGTTTTATGTAATTTTTATTAGAAAAAAAGAGCGATCTTCGTTAGTAAAAAAAAAATTGAACTAAGCTAAATCAATAAATATTTAGAAAGAATTACATTAATCTCACTTTTATTTTTGTAAGTGATAATTGCAGAAAAACTGTATTTGGATGAGATTTCTAGAATTATAATCTGTTGCGAGAAGCATCTAAGAAATGTTTCTAGATTCAAGCTGATATGTTCTTAAGCTGGTTTAAGCCCTTTAATAAACTTATTTAAAGCCCAAATTAATCATTAGGCTACCCAAATTAACTCTTAGGATATTCTATAAATTGCCTTTGTTCGCTAGTACTTTTAACTTAAAGCACTCTTTTTTTTATGGTCGTAAAAGTAATGTTGTGATTTCCGCCTGAATAAAACATACAATCCACTAAGATTTGTTGGCTAAACATGATATTTATCATAAGAACCTATTACAAATAATTAATCCTAAATTTTTTTTTAAATTCTTTACACAAATTTAAGCATTTTAAACGCACTATGATTTACCAAATAGCATTGTCTTAGATAATCTTGCCTTACTCGTTAGCAATGCACGTAAATCCACATAAATAATTAATCTTACTAGTTTTATATGGATATATTCTAGAGTTTGTGATTGCGGTCCCCCTGAAGCTGAAAACCGTGGTTTTTCGATGAATCTTGCCTTACTTGTTAGCAATGCACATAAATCCACATAAATAATTAATCTTACTAGTTTTATATGGATATATTCTAGATTTTGTGATTGCGGTCCCCCTGAAGCTGAAAACCGCGATTTTTCAATGATAAACCGAAACCGCAAAACCATGTCAGAAAACCGTCGTTTTCTGAATAAAGATTATTCTATTTTTTTAATCCGCCACGCTTGAATGCATGTAAATAGGTAAACACCAGTCTATAATTTGTATTGTTGATTAATTTTGTAATTATTAATATCTTATTCAAACAGATGGAACGGTCGATGCAAGGGATTCCCTGGAATCGTCTACTTATAAAGAACGTGTATTACATTTGTGTGCCCATTTTATATATTCATGTTATTTATAATAAAACGTGTATGGAAAATGAAAGTATTAAAAGAAAAATTAGCAAGAAGAGAGATTATAACTACACTGTGGTCATTAAAAGATTAAATTCGTAAAGCAATAAAAAAAATTGCTGAAAGCTCCTGAAATTCAAAATAATTTAGATTAATCAATGACGTAAGAATCTGCAATCTTAAAAACATATTTTCCAAAGAACGAATAGACTCTATCATCTAACGAAGCACTTTCAACAAAAAAATAAACAGGTGCCAAAAGGACATTTTCTTTGAGTAGATATTTTTGTACTAATTTTCGTTCTCGCTTTTCTTATAAATAAATTGTCTTGTTTTTCTGAAAGTTTATTATTTTCAAAAACTATATATATAGGATTCAATCCTCAGTCCAGGCACAGATTTATCCGATTGCCAAACCCTTCCTTCACCTCTGATAAGACGTGTATTAATCACAACTTGTGAGTGTGTGGAATGCCAGACCTCCACCGTGGTTCGGATCCCACGTTAAACTGTAGGTCCTCCATACTATCTCACAATCACCCTACCATTGCACATTAGCGTGAGTGTTTAAAACCCTAACGGGTAGTAAGACGGGGTATTAATAATAATATAATCTGTTACTCCACATATATCACTTTTATAAGGTACATGTGTGTCGGTGCAACACGTGTGGTCGGGGAGAGACGAGGATTTATAAGGGGTAAATTATCTACTGTTTGTTGGCGGCAGAGTCTTAAATCCACCCTTGCCTGTTGGATATTTAGCTGCCAACCTCTTTGTTTACATTCTTCTGAGGCCCGCTTCAAATAAAATATAAAGGATCACTATTTAACACGTCGGTTTGCTCTATAATAAAATAAACAAATATTAAATTCTCAATAAATAAAATGAAAGAATAAAAATATGATAGCTTAAAAAATGAACTTTGTGTAGAACGCTTACGCTTTTCTAATAATTCGGGTTATAATTCTGGCTAAAAAAGTGTTATCTCACACCATTGTATACAATAAGATAAGAGTAGGGAGGGGAATTTTATGTGAAAGCTCAAAAGCTATTAAGTTAGTACATAAATTTTTTACCATAGCTCAATCAGTAACGTGTTTGCATTCTGCTCTAAGGGTTTAGGGTTTAGGAATAAGTAAATCATTTTATTACTATATTATTTTTAATATGATGAATATTATATACTATAATAAATAATACTATGGAATAATATGTACACAAGGGCGTGGAAAACTAGTTTTTTCTAAAAGTAAAAGTTAATATTACTTAAGGGGCCATCTGAAAATTTGAATTTACCTTTAGCCAATACAAGTTTTTTTACTTATACATATAGCCCCTTAAGGGTAGCCCAGAGACCCCCGATCACCATTTTCTACTCCCTTGTATCTACAATGAAATATCTGTCGATTTAAATTTTTATTGGTGAGCTTATTAAAAAATCAAATATTATAGTGGGGTTAGTCTAATCAAGATATCTAGGAGGAACCTAATCATTTTTATTACTGAGAAAAGAAAGGTAAATCCCTCAGCTGTGGTTTTAACTCTTACCTTCCCATAAATGACAAAGTGCAATGGAATAACTTTTTTTTGTCAATGTTGTAAATTGAAATTAAGAATCTTTAATCACTATCTGCCACCTTATATCAGTCGGTAACGTATCTGCCTACTGAGCTAAGGATCCTGGGATTTATTCCCAGCATGGCCGAAAATTTATCATTTGTTAAATGTGGGTTTACACATTCACATTAATAAATTAATGGTCGGAGACTGGATGTCGTGCCTGTCCTAGTCTTATGCTAGATTATAAGACATATGAAGCTACGACAGGTGTAGCAAGCTGGTAGCGAAAAATGTGTGACTTGAATAAAAAACTGGACACAGGCAGCAAAAAGTAATGAGTGTGAAGAAATCTTAAATCAGTAGGTAGTCGTGCAATTGAATAACTAGTATGTCATACTCAATTTGTCCAAATACTGAACTATTTTGTCAAATGTGGAAAACAGCTTTTTTTCTTATAAAATGACTGTAAGGTCCTTATTAATATACATATTATTATTACTATTATTTTAGCACCGCGTCTTACTACCCGTTTGGGTTATACGCTTTAATATACATACATAGAGAACGTATTGAAGGTGTTACTCCAAATCAGGCATTTTAGTAACAAAATTATCACATTAAATATGACACACTATCTTAAAAATTAAAATTAAATAGTTTACAATGTTCAAATAACATATAGTCTTATACGTGTTTAAGAATGAAATAAATACCCAAAAATTTATCTCTATCGTTTTACGAATTAATGTGCAGATAACAATTTGAACATTTTTCAACGCTGTCCAGTTGCTTTAGTCAGATTATTATTACTTAAGGAAACTTTATGTACTTAGAAACGGTAGGCCAACCTAATTGATTAAATATCTAGCAACCACTTTATAAGGAAAACACAAACATATTTAGTTTGGCCTAAAATTAATTTAATCAAATATAACTTGGTATTAAGTTATTTAGCCTTAAAATTATGTTTTATAAATTATTTCACCGAACTTAATTTCACCAAAAGTCAGTTAGTCTAAATGCACATTACAGAAACTCATGTATCTTAAATTATTATTATTTAGCACCGCGTCTTACTACCCGTTCGGGTTATACGCTTTAAGTACTAATTACGCTAATGGATTAGGAATTGGGAAGAATGAATTAGAGGAAGTGAACCCGCATTTGCGTGGAGGGGGAGTGGAAAACCATTTAGGAAAACCCACCCTCAGTTCACCCGACCGAGATTCGAACCTCGATCTCCCCGTCCTCAGCAGTCGGGCTCAACATGACTAGCGCGTTAGCCAACTACGTCACCGAGGCGGGTATGTGTCTTAAAATTAATTTCAAATAAAAATTTTAAAATTAGTTTTTTTTCTGGGTACGGCGTTTACTATTCATTAGGGTCGTTAGCATCTACACACAGGCAACTTAAACTACGAGTTATACTGAAGTAGTTTACCATACACTCTAGAACTACTGAGGAGTACCCATTTGCTATTGAGCGTTCTCTAACCTTTGAATGAGAGAATTAGAACCTGTTATTATTATCATCCATCATCATCATCATTATTATTATTATTATTATTATTATTATTATTATTAGCACCGCGTCTTACTACCCGTTCGGGTTATACGCACTTACGCTAATGTGTAATGGTAGTTTGATTGTGATATGAAATGAAGGACCTACAGTTTAACGTGGAATCCGAACCACGGTGGAGGCCTGGCATTCCCCACATTCACAAGATGTCTCGACAGAGGTGGAGGAAGGGTTTGGTAATCAGATATATCTTTGCCGCGACCGAGTATTGAACTCCGGCCGCCAGCACAGAATTCTGACACCTTACCCCTAGACCACCAGGTCACCAGAACCTGTTGTTAGCATCGCTTGTGTTAGGTGGCTATATAAGTTAGCAAAGTCCTTGAACCAGTTTCAATACTCGCTACAATTCCATCGTTTAGAAACACTGTCTTTAAAAATTCCAATATAGATCACTTACATAAATTGTAAAAAAAAGAAAATATATAATGCCTAAAAATAGGTTTCAAACCTTTGATCTTGATATTTTTTTTTCCTTTTAAAAGAAGCATTACCCATAGCAGTGGGCATAGTTTTATTTGTGACATTCTCATCCTTGTAATTGGTTGGTGATGGAGACAATTGGGTTTGAATCTCGGAAGTGTGTAATGAGGTTATCTTTATTTCCCACTCTTACTCAATTCAAAGGTAAGTAAAGTTCATCAACATTATATATTTTGTAGTTATTGAAGATACGCCAAAATCCTGGATAATTAATAAGAGATAATACGAAAAAGACCCAAAATTAACATCATGAATATATCAATGATTTTTTTCCATTTTCAGTACATGGAGTTTGAAATAACAGCCCCATTTAGATTGCATCTCTATTTAAAGTGGTTAGTCTAAAGCTTGAGTCACACGTTCGCCATAAATAGAGCAGAATCTGCTTCAGGGGTGAAGCAACTCGCACGATATCTGTTTACCCATGATGCATTACAACGCAAACTTAAAACAGCTTGTTAGCAATATATATAATTTTCTGGTGGATAAGAATATACATGAGATAATTGTCACGATGGAGGTTTTTAAATTATAACGTTTTGTCGTGACATAATCCAATACATCAACACACACACACACGCTTTCCATTAACGCTATATTTCAAATCCCCTCACAAAAACCAACAAAGCTGTCTGCTTAGTTCTAGTCCTACAGCGCATGCGCCTTCAAATGCGCACGTGTACTGATGTGAGATGGTTGGTTTTGAGATTTGTTTGGTTAGCCCGTGCCGAAGATCTCAGACAGCGGATGAAGTAGAGACGAGTTGGACTTTAGCAGAACAGCTTGAGGCGTAAGGGAAACCTTGTGATTGGATGAGAACGTTTTAAATTACGCCGTTTCTGTTCTGCGCTTTTTTTTTTCGGTGAACTTGTGAATTCTAGTAAGGCATCGCAATAGACTTGAAGAACTATGATGGGCAGATCAGGGTTTGAATCCCGTATGGGTGGACTGAGGATTTTTCTAAATGGTATACAATCTTTCATCTACGCGAAATACTTCCTCTAAATTGAAACTTCCTAATTATTAGCACATTATCATAATTAATTCATATGAATATAACCCAAAATGATATTAAGATGCGATAGCAAAAAATAAGTTCTTGTTCTACGTAAGGTCCTTATCGAAATAACAAGAAAAGACATTAAAAACTTCTATCATTTCACTTATTCTCCAGTATCGTGAAAACAACGCCCCTGGTGAAATCTTTAGGAAGTGAACTATATTTTGAAAAACTTTTTGCATTTCTATAATGTTAGAGAGGCATTAAAATATTCAGTCTCATTATATCTTATAGGGATTTTTATATTCAGTATTATATAACTAAGGATTTAAAATAAGGTTATAATATAAAATAATCCCCATAAAATCATACAAAATAAGAATTAAACATTTCATAACTATATTTATTCACGCTGCAGTGTGTTTGTGCATTAAGGCGCTAAAATGGCTGAGCAGAAATTCATAAATACCATAAACAGTGTTATTGATCTACATAACGTCCCTAGGTGGAGCTGTATGCACAATAACTAAGAAAAGGAGGAAAATACTAATGATAGTACAATATGTATTGTTACCTCCCCTATTAAATGACATCAATCGTTTCACAAAGATCCATTCTAGACTCCAATACCAATTAACTTTATATTCCCGGGCGTTTTGATTTTGGTGATAAAAAGTTTATTTTTTTACTTTGAACAGTGGACAATTTTGACATTTAAACTATGTTCACAAGTTTATATTTTATATAAACTATAAGTTCATAGAAACTAATGTTGTGTTTATTCCAGAAATCACCAAACTAGTGTTTTGTTAAAGGGTTTTACAAATATTTAACGTAAGTGCGAGATCTGAGTGGGATTATCTGAGCTACTAGCCCCTTCCTACCATGACTTCTTTTACCCAATTGATATGGCCATATAGTCCTGTAAACCATGTTGGTAACTAAATCAAACAATGGAGACTGACATCCAATTAGAAATATTAGTCTTTTGGAAACTAAACAGGCCCTTAAGACAACCGCCTCGGTCAGCGAGAAAGTATCAATTACTGTCAGGCCTAATATCTTAAAATACAATCGTTAGTGTCATTTTATGGAACGACCTCCCTATTCTCTTTAAGCATAAATTCACGTTCACTCTTCGCCTACAACCACCCTTTGTCATGTCAATAAGAAAGAGTGGAAAAAAACTACGGAACTTATCTCAAAAGGAAAGATCGCTGCTAGTTCTCTAAAATCTTAAAATTTTCTTACGTGGGCTTATCAAAAATTTGCGGTATTTGGTGGAGGAAGATTAAATCTAAAGATTATTTAATCAAGGCTAGTCTCATTGTTCTAAAAATATGCTTAAAATGTCGTTGAAAATAAGCCAATGCTTATTTAACCCCCCAAAAAATATATTCATAATATTCAAAATAGAGGATTACTAAGGAAAAAGAGCCCTCTTGTAATCTTTCGGCTTTATTTTGGCATGAACTATATTTTGAAATAACGCATTGTAGGCTTAAATATGGCGTTTGAGCTGAATTTCTGCGCGGCAATTTCTCGCTTTTTACCAAGGCTTCCCTCCCAAGAAGTACACTCGACATAAGCATGTAGCTTAGGATGTAGATGTAAAGGGACTCATTAAAAGGCCAGTGTTTTTGCACTTTTTATAGCAAAACTTTTTTTTTTGCCAAAATATATCAAATATTATTCCAATAGAAATATGAGTTTAATTCTCTTAGAATGGGGATATCAACAGTTGTTGAATAACTGTCAGGAGCATAACAGCAATAGATGACAAACTTTTAAATGAAGAGAGTTTGTCACTAAATTCCAGGACACCTTCGACAGATATTCAACAACTGTTGATTTAAACTGATTTTACTGAAGCAATATTTGATTTATCTTGACCAAATCATTTTTTTGACATAGAGTTTGCAAATAAACTTTCCTTTTATCGAGTTCCCTACATTCCTAGCTTAATTCAGCATTCCAGTGAGCTGGAAATTTTGAGTGTTTCTTTTTGATAATTACATTAACAAAGTTTTAAAACCCAGGAAGTACAAGTTTGAGCCAATAGCAGTCGATATTCTTAAATAAATTATTTTTTTCCCCAAAAAAATATATATTGTACCTTGTTTATTTTTATAGTTATATGAGAGTTTTGGGAATACGTGATTTTTGAAAACTGTGTATTTTCGGGTTTCATTTTTTTTAAACCATGGGTAGCCGCAGTGTTTAGCTTATCAATTTCCTTAAATTTTCAAAATTTCAATAAAAAACCAAACCCTTATCTTTTATTATTAAATATCTATAATCAAAAAATCCTGTTTATTTACTAACGATGAACGGTTGTAGAACTATGAGAGTGGATTTAAATTAAATCTTTTTAGGGTACAGCTGGATAAAGAGAGATTGGAGGTTTTTATATCTGCCAATAGATGTTTGTTTTCAAGAGAAAAGTGTTAAAATGATTGTGCGCTAGCAATCAACAAAATTTAAACCTCGATTCAACAATTCCATGAAAAAATATTTATTGAGACACTCGCGATAAAACAGAATAAGTTATTAATGTATTCATATTTTTTAATATCTAATAAGCTAAGTTTGAAGATAATTGAATGCACAGACACATGCGCTCATGATTGTTCGACTACTAGGCTTAAAAACATACATCTTTAAGCGGTGGTCCATTTTAAGCAAAGTTGAAATGTCTCTGTTACTTAATCACTTTTTTATGATACAGCACATAGTTAATTTTGTTAAAATATCTCGTTTTTTCAAGTAGGTTTAAAGTTGTGCACCTGTATAGAACAAAATATATGTTTTATATTTTCAAAGTACGTCATTTAAAAGTACATAATTTACTACGGTATCTACCAGTGATTCTAGACCTTCTTAGTCACCCGGACCCTCTACTTAGGGAACAGGTGATACGTGGACCCCTTTATTGGGGACAAATGATATATAAAAGTAGTTAAAATAGTATACTATAGGGATAAATAAGTCGCAATATTTTTTTTAAATAAATGTAAAAATAATTACAGTAAAAGTTAAAATATAATTTGTATAATATATGTAGACTAAATTTTTATACTCATCGATATTTTATGTGAGGAATGGAGCTATTTCTTTGACTTTAAAATATCATTAAGATTTTTAGCGATTTTAATGAACTTCAGCCTTATGTCTGATTAAACATTAAGATTTTTGTTCACATTTTTTAAAACACAAACAGCAGAAAAAGCTTGCTCCCACAAATAATTTTTTGGAAAAAGCATAGAATAGTTCAGTGCTTTTTCTAGAATGTATTTATGTTGGCTGATAAGAAAATTAAAATAAAAGTTAATCCACAAATACTCCTCTCAAAGTTGAGGGCACAAGGGGCGTGGCCAAACCCCTTCAATCCCCCACGCACGTTTTGGCCTCATTTTCTCGTCCGGCCTTACTATGGGAAGGTACCACAATCATGTTTAGTAGATATCTGTGATTTACACTTTTATATAGAATTGTTGAAGATATACAATAAAAATAAAATTATGTAAAGAACCCATTGAACGAAGTTCACGAACCCCTGGGGGTCAGCAGGCATTACTTTGCTAAGCTTTGTTCTAGGTAAAAAGTCTTTCATGAACAAAAAGAAACAAAAAAAACATTGTGTGTAAATAGCATTCACAATTAAAGTGAGCATTTTATTCCATATATTTATGATAAATAACTTTTGGGTAAATTAAAAATTAAAATATTGTTAGCTCTCAATTATAAAATAGACTATTCGAGCTAAAAGCGCAGATTTATGCCGGGATGAAGGGCAGTATTTTTACAGTTTTTATAAAAAAAACTTTTTTTAACAAAATAAAGCAAATAATTCCTAGGTTGGTAAAATGTATTTCATGTTTTATGTATTGTTATCTCTACGTTTTTTTAATATCTTTCATGGGCTTTGGGTAGTTTGACTAGGAATTTTTCTCTTCATTTAAAACTATTATAGTCAAATGACACGACGTTAATAAATAAAATTCACGAATTTGAGACTATAAAATATATATATAATTAAACTAAATGTATCTACTGATTCAATAGTATATTTAACTTGGTAGAGTAATTATTTTGGCATAAAATCTGAAAAACTCGTCGTCTTTTCCATCCCACCTTAATATAGTTCGTATACACAAATCCTTAACAAAGTTTTTGATGTATGTCAACGTCTCATGACCTCCTTAACTCGAGTATGTTTTTTTTTTGCAATGCTGTTTCTCTCTGTGTTGTTGGGACTAGAGCCGAAATTATTTTGTTAGATAGGCTAAAACTTAGTATCTAGGGTATTAAGGTTCCTAGGAGGGATATTTATTTTTTGTAATTATTGAAGTCTGGGAAATTGATAGTTACACTCTTTGGTGAACCGAAATGTTACTTTTCCCTTAACACTTTTCTGTAACAGTTTGTATTATTTTATTTGTGCTCTTTGTTGGAGTGTTTCTGCTTCAGTGTGCATTATTTTGTTTCAGAAATCTTGCGAGCGCTTAGTAAATTTCTCTGTTTTAATATAAAAGAGTAATAAAGTTGGTGTGGTGAACTATGCCATTTTTTTCATCATTGCATTGAGAACCTAAATTCCTAAGAAACTAGAGTAAGCCCAAATTGGTCGTCTTAAGACTATTCTCATTCCGCCTTGTTCTAATATTAGGTTTGACTGTTGTCTATCGATCCTGGTGAAGTCTTCCAGAACTAGATAGCAATCGTTATTGTTTTCTGCCATTCTCGTATTTAAAATGAGTGGGAAGGTTTTAACAGAACTGGCTGGCCACACGCTCTTGCTTGTTGGGATGATATTGGGCTATTTAACTTTTAATTTGATTTAGTTAATCATATATAATATTTAATTCTATAATTTTACTAAATAAGTAGGTGACCTGGCGGTCTAGGGGTAAGGTGTCAGACTTCTGTGCTGGTGGCCGGGGTTCAATCCTCGGTCCCGGCACAGATTAATCTGATTACCAAACCCTTCCTTCACCTCTGACAAGACATCTTGTGAATGTGAGGAATGCCAGGCCTCCACCGTGGTTCGGATTCCACGTTAAACTGTAGGTCCTCAATTTCATCTCACAATCACCCTACCATTACATATTAGCGTAACTGCGTATAACCCGAACGGGTAGTAAGACGCGGTGCTAATAATAATACTAAATAAGTCAAGTTCTTTAGCTTTATTTTTCTATGAATTGACCAAGTTGCTTGAATTAGTAGTTTTTAGTAAAGCCTTAGCGCAAAAGTTGTATAAACCTTAACAATGGCTATACGTCTAAGAAGGTCACTTGTTAAATGCGTATCGAAGTCGAAGTGAATCTTGAAACATTTGAATGGAAGTCGAAGAGAAGGTCTTTGTTCTTGTCACATGACACAACTTTTAACTTTTTTTTTATCTATCCATTAAGTGCATCAATGCAAATAACATATATAAAATAGTTTAGAGAAACAAGTAATTAACGTTGTATTATTTTATGCCTACATACAGGGTCACCCTTAGGTGTGTGCAAACGGTACGGCCGCACAGGGTTCGGTGGTTGGATGGGGGGAGGGGGGGGAGCTTGCTTGCACGTAAGAACCTTATATAGGGGATCTATTAAATATTGTCAAAAATGTAAAAACAAATTAAAACATAATCAAGTAGTTTGATTTATTGAACGAGTGAAAATAGTTCTCTGTTTTAACTCCAAAGATTTGCATTTGTATATCAGTGGTCAATATGTCTCACGATAAATTTTGAACACATTAACCTATTTAATTCTAACTTGGGACAGTTATCCTTTGTAAATTTATACTTAGAATTCTCGTTAAAGAAGTATTATTACTATAATTATAATAATTATAATAATTAACACCGCGTCTTACTACTTAAATAAGTAAATTTAACTAATTATTGGGGGGAAATCAAACCTTATTATGTATAAAACATGTCTTCTAGAATAATTATTCATTTTAACGCATTCCTTGACACCTTTATGGCTGAAAATGGGTATATAGGTGCAAACAAATATAATGAAATTTGAAAAAGATGTGTTTTTTAATATATTTTTTAAGCAAGGGGCTAAGGGGGTGAGACAGGGGACCCCACAATTGGGAATTGAGCTGGGGACCCTTAACTTATTAGACAGAAACGTTTAAAACTAAACCAATTTATCGAACTAAAACATATAATTATTGCTAAAAATCAAATAATTGTTTTACAGTGGCGTAAGCAAGAGGTTGTTAAACTGTGCTTTGTAGAGCCTTAGCCATGGCTATCTCAAGTACCGTGAGGCAATTTTAGAATAATAATTTATTTTTCGCACTATAAAATAGAATTGGTAGTTAAGATTGACTTTTTTTTTTTTTTTCAAATCTGAATAAGACATTTGTCAGTGCCAACTAATTGTCTTTAAAAGGCAGAGAACAATGTATAGAAATTTCAACAAATTATGCTTTAAAAACAAAATGTATGGGGGAAGAAATTACAAATTTTGGATTAAAATATCCACGAAACGCTCTAAAATAGCAAAACAAACTTTAACATTGTTTATTAACATTATATATTTGAGCAAACATTTTGCATTGTTATCTGCTACAAAGACTACATTTAGAAAACGTGCTAAATATAGAAGATAATCTGCAATTATATTTGACAACATAGCCTAAGATATTAGTTCTATCC
Organism: Timema shepardi; assembly: GCA_902151425.1. Lineage (NCBI taxonomy): Eukaryota > Metazoa > Arthropoda > Insecta > Phasmatodea > Timematidae > Timema > Timema shepardi. The sequence goes on from CABFVX010000933.1 coordinate 126,796, forward strand.
AGTCCACCTCATCACACCCTATTCCTAGCTTGAGATAGTTCCATCCAGTCCACCTCATCACACCCTATCCATAACTTGATATAGTTCTATCCAGTCCACTTCATCACACCCTATCCCTAACTTGAGATAGTTCTATCCAGTCCACCTCATCACACCCTATCCCTAGTTTGGGATAGTTCTATCCAATCCCCCTCATCACACACTATCCTTATCTTAAGCTAGTTCTATTGAGTCCCCCTCATTACATTCCTTCCTATCTTGAGCTAGTTTTATAATTACACCCTATATCCTTCAGGTCCATTCTAATGTTATTCTCCCATCTGCGTCTAGGTCTTCTCAATGGTTTCTTCCCATATGGTTTGCCAGTCAGTACCCCGAACAAAGTTATATATTCTCCCATTCGAGCTGCATGTCCTGCCCACCGTAATTTACTAGACTTGATAACAATGTTTTTAATGAGTACAATGTATGTGACTGATCATTATGTATCCTCCTCCACTTCCCAGTTGTCTGATCCCCTTTTTGGACCAAATATATTCCTAAATTTGTTTTACTCGTGTTAAGTAAGAGACCACACTTAACAACCATAGAGAGCAACTGATAAAATTATTGTTTTGTATATTCTGAGTTTTCTATACTTTGAAACAAGGCGAGATGTCAACTTCTCACTGAATGACCAATAGCATGCATTTCCCGACTATATTATTTTCCTAATTTCAAATCTAATATCGTTATTGATAGTTAAACTTATTTATCCTAAATATTTAAACTCATTAATCCTGTCAAATGATATGTTGTTCACAGTAATCTCAAAATTATCGTCCCAATTTTGTTTTCTCTCTGTGTGGTCATATACTTAAGTTTACAAGTGATCGCTGAAAAGACTATTTCCTTACGAGCCTCCAATTAAATGTATGTATTTCTTGCAACAGCTTCTTTACTATTACTCAACAAAGCTAAATCATCTGCATATCCTAATATCTGCATTGGACGTTTGGTGTCAACCCTTCCCTGCCCTCTTACATTACCCTAATAACATAGGCCTACTCTTAGGCTAGATTAAAAAGTAATGTGGAAAGTGCATCTCCTTGTTTTAGCCCATTATGTATTACCAAAGTATCTGATAAGTGACATACAACCTCTTACCCTGCCACGCGTATCAGTCAAACATACCAGAATTAGCTTGACAAGTTTTTTGGGAAGCCCTAAGTTAGTACAAAATTTAATATAATGCATTAGTTTAACTGAATCATACGACTTTTTAAAAACTGTATAAATGATGAACATTCATGTTGTATTTCCACTTTTTTTTAAATATTTGCCTAAGAGTATAAATCTGATCCATTGTTGATCTATTTAGTCAAGATCCACACTGATGATCTCCAATTATTTCATCTGCATATGGCGTCAATCTCATTAAATTATGTTAGATAACATTTTATAGCCTGTTGGTAGTAGTGATATAGCTCTATAGTCATTACACTTTGTTTTATCTCCCTTTTTACTTTCTCGCTATCTTACAGCTAGAGAAAGTATTGTGATCGTCAAAAAAATCGACTTCAACATTTTGATGAATCATTGACATTTCATAACCCCCCCCCCAAATCCAAAAAAGTGATTTTTGAATTTCCGTCTGTCTGTACCTCCAACTAGAGCCTAAACTGTTTTACCGATCGGGCTAAAACTTGATATCTAAGGTTTTAATAGGGTTGCCCCAAAGGGTTTTTGGAATTGAATATCTAACCCTAAATTTAAAGGTAGTTAACTGAAGGGGAAAATGAGAAAAAGTCAATTTTCTCAAATTCGGCTCAAACGATTTTGATTAAATTTCATTTCTAAACATTTATAAATATTACAAACAAAATGGATTCTCTCAATATTTCGTCAAAATGACTTTAAGGGCTCCAGTCTGATGCGTAAATTAATATTTTTTTTTATAATATAAACTAAATTATTTGAGGTATGAAATTACTTATCGTTAAAAATATGTGGGTCATTTATATTACAACTATTTTATAGGAAGCATATTTTTTTTAAAAAACAATAACTTTCAAGCTATACGTAAATATAAATATTTTTTTAACATTTAAAACACAAAAGGTAAAAGAATTGCGAGCGCAAAAGAAAATCTAACCTGAAATGTTGATGGATGTCAACGTCTCAAAACCCCCCCAAACCCTAAAAAGTTGTCTTTAAAATGACGTCTGTCTGTGTGTCTGTTTAAACTTAAAATTAAGAGTAGCTTAATAAAGGGCGAAAAGAGAAAAAATCTAATTTCTCAAAATCAACTCTTAACGATTAAAATTCGTATCTAGGTGTTGATTAAGATTATAAATAAACTGGCTATTTTCATTTTACTATGAAAATGAATTTTAGGGTACTTTACAAAAGCAGAAACTTCCGTATCTCCGCAACTATTTGAGATACTAAATAACTTTTCATTGCAAAATTGTAGTATTATTAAAAATAAAACACTTTTATATAAAATATGTTTTTATAAATCCAAAAGTTTCTGAGATATTGGCCAATATATTTATAAAATTTTTTGAGCTTTAGTTATAAAGAGATACTACTTAAATTTTAACGCGATAATTCCGCAATGTCATAAAGTAGTTAAAATATGTCTCTAAAAGTTTGTTGTTTTTCCTTAATTCTCTTAGGAGAAATGTTTATACAACAATGAGCTATATCCATTTTAGGCTCAATAGTAAATATTTACATTTTTAATGGTCAAAATTTATAAATGAGGAATTTAATAGCAATGCGATGGCATGAAGATGTGCAATTCCTAATAAAATGTCGAAAATGTTTTCCAGAAGTTGAAATTTTAATACGAAGTGTTGACCCTTGTGGACCCAACATTGATCTTTTTTTATTGATCCAAACATACAAATGAGGACATTAATTCTTTTAAAAAAATTATCAAATTTAAAACCGGGGCTGAAAAAAAATTACATAAGCATAGTGCAATTTATGCTTGGGTTTGCTAGTGTATCTAATTTCGTTTCACATATATTACGAGTTTTGAGTAAATATCTCCATTTTCAAACAATAGAGCGAGAAAGTCAGTGCAGAGTTTCGTACCATTTATTTCTTTTAGCACCGCGTCTTACTACCCATTTGGGTTATACGCCTATATACTAATTACATTAATGTGTTATGGATTATAAATGTTTAATTTAGATTAAGTGCACCCGCATGATCCTCGGTGCACCCGACTGGGATCGAACCCTGATATTCCAGTCTTCGGGAGTTCAGTCTAACACGAGAGCAGTGCGTTAGACCATGGTTACCAATGATAGGCTAATGGCTACCAATGGTGACCTGATGGCAGATACGAGCGATGTTTTGAGTGGATGGAATTACTATGGCAGGCATATTTTGAATGATCAAAAGGGATCCAAATTGGGTGTCGAAGCAGGTCACTTCTCTTTTAACTGTCCTGGATGCTACCATTCTCATATTTCACGAAATTGTCCCTAGACTGACAACTTTTTCCATATCCGCTAATATATAAATAAAGTTCCCTGATAATCTTAATTTTGCTATTTTGTTCTATCTCGCTAACGTTATCATGTAAATATTTTTATATTTTTGTTTCTGATAACACACTGACTTTCCTTCTTGCATTGCTAAATGTGTTTAAGATCGATTCACTATGACTTTATAACCTATGTAATTTTTCTTCCGACCCACCTCGGTGGCGTAGCTGGCTAACGCTCTAGTTTCGTGTTGAGCTTGACTGCGGAGGACAGGTAGATCAAGGTTCAAATCTCGGTCGGGTGAACTGGGGGTGGTTTTACCTAAATGGTTTTCCACTCTCCCTCCACGCAAATATGGGTTCACTTCCTCTAAATTCAATCTTCCCAATTCATAATCCATTAGCGTAATTAGTACCCAAGCACACAACCCGAACGGGTAGAAAGACGCTATGCTAAATGTTTTTTGATTCCCTTCTCTCCTCTATTATTTTTGAACGTTTGTTGTCAAACCATGTTCTCTTCCTTTTTTTGCATTGACTTACACTACTCCTCGCTGCATTTTTGATATTATTCCTGACATTTTCCCACAATTTCTCTGTATTCACGGTTTCTTCTTCATCCTTTAAGCACTCTAGGACAGCACACCTATTTAAAATTTCAATCTTATATCTATTCCTTCATTCATCATCTGTCAGTTTTTCTACATCATATCTTTCTAACTTGCCTTGATAGATTTTCTTTTTTTGTTATTGAAAGACGTTCCCTATGTTTTGTTACTACCAAATAGTGGTAAGAATCACAAACAGCGCTCCTATATCATCTGACATCCAGTAAGCTTGTATGACGTATTTTACCAATCAATATGCAATCTATTTAATTAAGTTTATTCCCATCTGAAGAGGTTAAAGTATATTAATGATTTGAATGTCCTTAATCTTGAAGCAAGTACTTTTCACAATAAGGTTCTTGAAGTGGCATTTTACAATTCTGTCTGTCCCCATGTGTCTTTCTGTTCATGGCTACAGACCTGAAATGGTTTGATGGATTTTGATGTGATGCAATGACTAATTATTTTTTTTAATGCCAACTCTAGCTCTCAAATTAAGGTTCCTTTACTTATGTGTGATTTTTATTTTTTATTTGAATATCTTAAGAAATTTCTTTAGTGATTGGGTTATTGGGTATCTGAAGTTTTTTACACTAGAGATAATTATGTATTTTTGTTTTTCGTTTAAAAATTAATTTTATCAGTTAACTGATGATTTATTTTTGAAAAAAATAAAATAATTTTGGAGATAGATTTAAGCTATTTGCTCAAAACTTGTATTTGGAGACTATTTTAAATTATAGTAATAATTGTTGGTTTTTCTAAAATTTATTTAAGGGTTCTTTATCTAAGATACATTTGTGAAAATGTATTTTAATTTATATAGAGCTAAAATAGGTACTGTATCTGGTAATAGTTTTTCATAATAGTTAATATATTTTTATAGAAATAAATATTTTAAGGATAATTTAAAAACAAATTATTTTGGAATCTTTTTAGTCCCATAGCTATTGTACACTATATAAGAAAGCTTGTACGATTGTATCGTAGCATCTATTTCATTTTATGAAAAAAATCCTCAATTTTGCAACTTAACATTTTCTAACCTTCCATATGATCTCATGCTACTTGATATGTTCTGTCCCTATTAAATAATGTTTAGAACACTATTCAAAATGTATGTCATATTGGCCAAATGGTCATTATGGTCACTTACTATTCTAGAGCACTCTGGTCTAATTCCATGAGGGGGGAAGGGGTGGCTGGTGAACTTAATTATAACCATATGCGCACGGGTTTTTAATGTGATTTTTAATTTATGTTTAAACACGTGGTAATAATACAGCGACGACATTTTGGGACGTTACGGATTTTGCAAGAAGTCTGTTCCCTGTTCTTTTATCTATGTTTATAATTTTCAAGGTGGCCTGGTGGTCTAAGGGTAAGGTGTCAGACTTCTATGCTGGTGGCCGGGGTTCAATCCTCGGTCCCGGCAAAGATTTATCTGATTACCAAACCCTTCCTTCACCTCTGACAAGACATCTTGTGAATGTGGGGAATGCCAGGCCTCCACCGTGGTTCGGATTCCACGTTAAACTGTAGGTCCTCCATTTCATCTCACAATCACCCTACCATTACACATTAGCGTAAGTGCGTATAACCCGAACGGGTAGTAAGACGCGGTGCTAATAATAATAATAATAATAATAATAATAATAATAATATAATTTTCAACACTGGAGGTTGATGTCCATGGCTCTGACAGGTTATGGGGATGTATGTATTTCAAGTCCTGGATGATATAAATATGGCATCTTTAGTTAAAACTATATTTATTACTCTAGCCGCGGGGATGAAGTTTGCTAAATAACCCTTGGGGCAGCCGCCATGCCAAAAATTGTGGTCTTAATAATTTTGGTGGTTGCTAAACAAATTAATTAGTGTGCGAAGTTTTAGCTTTTTACCTTAGCGTGAGGTTTGTCCGTCGAGAGTTTTTCTCAAACAAGACATTAAATTGCCTTTTTAATGTATATAGTATTATCGGTATTATAACCTCGTTTATTAGTTTAAAAATACGATACTTTCTACTTTAATGTGTTCATACACAGTCATTCTAGACATATTGAACAAATATTTACAGTTTGAAGATGGACAAAAACATATCTTATTGGTTACTACTCCACAATTTTCTTGTATATTTTGAAATGAAGTATGTAGGGAAAATACCGGATGGAAGGAGCAGATAACAGAATGTTTGCAACTGAGAGGAGAAGAATGGAAGCAATTAAAGGAGGAATAATGGTGGAAGGAAAGAAGTAAGAGCGAGATAATTTACTAAACTGACCCAACCCCAGACTGGAAACAGTTGATGAATTTTCTAAATATGGTTTCTCTAACAGTCAGACTAAGTAAAAGCTTAACATTCTAGGCTACAGGATTCCTTTATTAATGATGAAATATTTTATATTCCACCATATTTAACAAGCATTTTATACAATGACTGAATATTCTCAGAAAAACTATGTGAGTGTGGGGAACGCGTGTTATTTTTTTTCTGTGTTATGTTTTGTAGCATGATCAGTGTTGTGTGTGATATCCAGGGTTTTTATGTCATTTCAGAAGGTCGTTGTTCACGATTCTCGGCATCTTGAATCTACATGTTGAAAAAGTTGAATTAAAATTTGGGGCTGAACTATAATTATTCTTAAATAATATAGTTCTTTTAGAAAATCAAAATTTATACATCTTATTAGTTGAATTCATCAGCTGATATATGTAAACGTTTTAACTAAGCTGCAAGTATAGATAACTTTAAATACTAAGTTATTTTAAGATCTGTGCAAACTTTCTCATCCTTAAGTTTCCATTTATAAATTGACTAATTTAAAATGTCTTTAACATTACAGATTAAATTATAGTTGAGTTTTCTATTAAATAAGTATAATATTAACAATTGCCAGAGTAAAATGCATGTGTCCGTCCATATATATAAGTAGTAATGCATTTGATTGAGTAGCTTTCAAGAAAGCCTTCTTTTGTTTATCAATCTTTTAACTAACGTATTACTTTTTCCATTGTGTTTATATTAAAAGGCCACCTTTTATGGAACTATAAATAGTCAATCAAAAGTATAAAGCAATAAGGAGAAATCTTTCAAAGAAAAAAGTGTGCCGCATTAGAAATATTTGCCAAAAAAAAAAGATACTTTTGAAATCTGGGATACCTACCACTAAAAAATAACCAACTTATACCAATTATTTTCATGAGTAAGACTCTTTTACTTAAAACTTATTTAATAAAATGCGGAAATAAATCAGCACTTATTGAAACTTTTTAGCACACGACTCGGCAGCCATGTGGTCTAAGGCGTCACCACACTCGTAATACACTAGACTGCTGATTTTAGGGAGATCGGAGCTCGATTCAGGTCGGGTGTACTGAGGGAGTTCTTTTCCTTAAAAATGCGGGAACACTTCCCTCCTAATTCCATATTCTTCATCCCTAAACCATTATCCTAATCAGTACATAGGCATATAATCTTGACGGGTAGTAATACGTGGTGCTAAAAACATATCTTTAAAAATTGAGTAGACTTGATAGTGTTACACATAAATACAATCTTTGGCAATTCGATTTTAGTTACGAATAAAGTATTTACTCTAGTTATTAAATGGTCAAACGAGTTAACACACTTTAAAAATAAACTTATCGCTATGTTAGTAAAAATACCATGAATTGTAAAATAATCGTTCTTTAATTGTACCAAATTATTATGCCTTACCTATAGATTTGTATTTGTAAACTTATCCATTGTTTTATTTTGTGTGTCTTGTTTTAACAAACTTCAGGGGGGGGGTTATGCTTAGAGATAGTGCAGCCAAATAATCGCAGAGATAGTCTCTGAAACCAATCGAAATAGATAATGTTGGAAACCACCTTTATGCCTCAGCCACACAGACCGCTACGTATGCTACACTGGGCACACAGAAACAAGATACACTGTGATCATTTTCCGCCAGTCTTCCTCAAATATGGCAGATGTTCATAATGTACCTTGGGACTGTGATAATTCTCAAAGCGCTAGTATAAGTTTTCCATAAACATGATATTTCCGAATTTCTTCAATTAAAGCTTCCGACACATTGTGGTAAAAAAAAGTGCAAGATAAAAAATACAAATAGATTACTGTGCAAGTAGAATAGTAAAATAAAAATATAGTTTAAAAAAAATACTAAATGAAAACAAGAACCTGAGATGTCAATGGAACTAATTCACCAAAACACGAGATTATTTATTTTGCACATACGCGTAGTCCACTACTTATCCAAAAGATACGTTTCTTCGGATCGCTGGATACGTGTTCAACGTAGAGAGCACAGCGTACGTAACATACACGACACTATATGGCCACGTTTACTATCTGATATGGTTTCGATGATTTTGATTCATAGCGTCCATATTTTGTCTGTGTGGACAAGGTAATACGCACCGTCAAGAATAAAACATAAACATCTTCGTCACTGATATGCCAGCCTATTGTGATCCTTACACCTCCTAATGCGCGAGAATCGGTGTGGACCTTAGCTTTTCAAATACTTACTGGTATATGATCTCATGCTGCTTGTGGGTGTCTACTTTATGGCTACAAAGAAAGAATATAATATATATTTATTTAACCAACTTAGTAAATACACCAACAATATAATAACACTTGGTGACCTGGTGGTCTAGGGGTAAGGTGTCGGACTTCTGTGCTGGGGGTCCGAGGTTCAATCCTCGGTCCCGGCACCGATTTATCTGATTATCAAACCCTTCCTTCACCTCTGACAAGACATATTGTAAATGTGGGGAATGCCAGGCCTCCACCGTGGTTTGGATTCCACGTTAAACTGTAGGTCCTCCATTTCATCTCACAATCACCCATAACATTACACATTAGCGTAAGTGCGTATAACCCGAACGGCTAATAATAATATATTAACACTTAATTTTATTTTTTCCCGTCATTTTAAATTGGGTGTAGGTTTACTAAAATATTTATAAATATATGATAGTGTTTAAATTTTAATGGATCAAGCTTTATAAAAAAAAAGTGCCTATTTTAATTGTTTTCTAAGAAATATGGTACATATATATTATGTTTGTGCCTACATTGATTGTATATATCTATGTTATGTGGACTTTATACTACTGCACATTAAATTTACTACTAATGTTTGACGATATATATTAATACGAATATGAATGTTTCTAATAATTAAGCTTCAACAAAAACATTATATACAAACATATCTTTGAATAAAATAAAGGAGGCTTGATTATAGTGCTAGTGATTTTTATCAATCATTGCCCTAGTAATCTCATAAAAACTATTTATAAAAAAAACATTTAATTTATAAACTCCAATAATTCTATAGCCCTGTGCACCCAATTTTTTTTTAAAAATTGGGTTATTGGTAGATAGGAGGATAATATCAGTGTGGACTAAAAAGATAGGATGTAGTGAGGTGGACTGGATAGAACTAGCTCAAAATTGACAGGTGGAGTACTTTGTAAATGCAGAAAATTACTTTTGAGTTCCTAAAGGCATAAAGTAAGTAAAGCTTATTTATGAACCTACTGGTAGAATATATTTTTATGCATTTATATTTAGCTTTTTCCAATTAAGGTTTTTAATGTAAAAAAAAAAATGCGAATAGGCCTACTTAACAATCAAAATAAGTTTATTTAGTTAGGATATTAGTAATTTTAAATTATTTAAAACACGTTACCATTATTAATTATCTCATCTCAGATTGTTATATTCATTAGAAAATAGTACTTTTACTTACTAAAATTGCTTGAAATACTTGATAAAGATTTTTTTCGGACAAGTTAATTATTTCTGTAGATACGTTTCTATTTTGTACAATAATGAACTAATCCATAGGGATTATATTTTAATGGGATACATTTTGATAATACTAGAATATAAGTGATTAATCTAGTATAAATGTGTTATTGGCTCAGTATCACATAAAGCTTTTGGGTATTAAGTTAGAATAAAATGATCAAATATATGTAAGAGTACAACATAATATATTGAGAGTTAATTCAATAAAAAATAGATATTTAGGCACCTAATTAGGCAATTATTAACTCGTTATGAAAATTGCTTTTTAGTGATAAGTTTATCCACTAGGAAATTAATGTGTCCATCCCATCATACTCGTAAGGGATAAAGTAACTATTCATTTTAAATACAAGGTTTTTATTGAGTTCAGTTTTATAATATTATAAAAGTGTCGGTGGGGATATAAATTGGCTATTAATACTTTTCCTACTGGGGTTAAGATGAGGTTACATGATTAGTATTATTATTATGCTTTACTTTTACCGTTGCTCAAAGATACAGTATACAATAGTAGATATGTCCCACCACAATGATGAAAAAGTCTCTTATATTATGATGGGCAGGAGATGCAGCGCAAATGGAATAATTTAAAACCATATTCAGGGTATTGACTGGCAAACCCAATGGGAAGACACCACTGGTAAGACCTAGACGTAGATGGGAGGATAACGTTAGACAAGACCTGAAAGAGATAGTGTGTAATGAGGTGGACTGGATAGAACTAGCTCAAGATAGGGATAGGGAGTAATTAGGTGGAGTGGAAATAACTCGCTCAAGAGAGGGATAGGATGTAATGAGGTGGAGTGGATAGAACTAGCTCAAGATGGAGATAGGATGTAGTGAGGTGGAGTGGATAGAACTAGCTCAGGATAGAAATAGGGTGTAATGAGGTGGAGTGGATAGAACTAGCTCAGGATAGAAATAGGGTGTAATGAGGTGGAGTGGATAGAACTAGCTCAGGATAGAGATAGGGTGTAATGAGGTGAACTGGTTAGAGCTGGCTCAAGATGGAGATAGGATGTAATGAGGTGGAGTGGATAGAACTAGCTCAGGATAGAGATAGGGTGTAATGAGGTGGAGTGGATAGAACTAGCTCAGGATAGAGATAGGGTGTAATTAGGTGAACTGGTTAGAGCTGGCTCAATATGGACAAAGGGTGTAATTAGGTGGAATGGTTAGAGCTAGCTCAAGATAGATATAGTGTAATTAGATGGACTGGTTAGAACGTGGTCAAGATAGGGATTTGATGTAATGAGGTAGACTGGATAGAACTATCTCAAGATAGCAATAGGTGGTGTACTCTAGTAAGTGCGGCAATGAACTTAAAGTTCCTAATGCCTTAGGGTAAGTATTGACACTGTGGAAATTTCCATTACACTGTGAAAATGGCATACTTGTCTTGTTTGTGTTAGTTACCAAACAAAATAACCTTAACCTTAATGTGTATATATCTGTGTGTAGCTTTGTATTGTGTAATAGTAATTGGATCCTCGTTTGTAAATAAGATGCATGTGTCATTTGTATATAGTACCATATTATTATTATTATTATTATACTAGAAAGCCAAAGGGCTAACATTAATATTTACACACTTACAGATGAGCTAGAATGTTGAAATATCAAAATCTTGCTTACGTTAATGCTCAGAAGAATACAGATTTTGTTGGCTCTTAATGCTTTCTAATTTGTGAATTAGCACACATGGAATTCTTGTTTTTATAGGTTCTTACAAATCTAAATTTTACATTTAAAAAGGTTATTAAATTATTGGTTAATTTTTAATATATTGGTAGTAATTGTGAATCGCCATTTTTTTAAATAAGAGTTACTGTTAATTCTATAATTTCTCAAGCTAATTTATTTATTTGATTAGGACTGACTATATTTAACATAATGGATTAAATATCTAAGCTATTATAATTGGTAATTACTGTTGTAGCCGCAGCTAAATATCATATTCATTAAATTTATAAATGACACCTGGACACAGGATCCTAACCTGAGACCTTTGGCTTATTACGCTAATGCACTAAACACTGAGCTATCTAGGAATCGTCCTGTGCCCTGTGTCATTCTCCACTCATATTTTAAGGGCAGAGTCTGTGATGGATGTGCAGAATATTTAACATCGCATCAGCGATTGAATCTCATTTCTGTAAGAGCTCAAACCTAATACTGATTACCTGCCTCTGTGGCGTAGTTGGATAACGCGCTAGTCGTGTTGAGCTCGACTGCTGAGGACGGGGAGATCGAGGTTCGAATGTCAGTCGGGTGAACTGGGGCTGGTTTTTCCTAAATGGTTTTCCACTCTCCCTCCCCGCAAATTCAGGTTCTTTTCCTCTAATTCAACCTTCCCAATTCCTAATCCATTAGCGTAACTATAACTTGCGTATAACACAAACTGGTAGTAAGACGCGGTGCTTAATAATAATAATAATTTATACCGATTGTTATTGACACATGCAGTGTAATAGTTTTATTAGTAGCAGTAGCACCTTGTCTTACTACCCGTTCGGGTTATACGCACTTACGCTAATGTGCAATGGTAGGGTGATTGTGAGATGAAATGAAGGACCTAGAGTTTAACGTGGAATCCGAACCACGGTGGAGACCTGGCATTCCTCACATTCACAAGATGTCTTGTCAGAGGTGAAGGAAGGGTTTGGTAATCAGATAAATCTTTGCCGGGACCGAGGATTGAACCCCGGACGCCAGCATAGAAGTCTGACACCTTACCCCTAGACCACCAGGTCACCGTGTAATAGTTGAATATGATTAATGGAATAGAAAAATAACTTTATTCTTATGATTAGTAATTTATAATTGTGATAAATGTTTATTTAGGTTTTAATGTTTAATTATTTGAATAATAAATATTTTAAAAATTTTCTTCATTAGTCCTAACCTAAGTATAATGGGAGCTATACATTGAAATTTGTTTATATGAATTTGCATACGTTGTTGCTGAAAAATACGTGTAACGCTGAATTTTGTGGGGATTTCTCATCATCACCTTTTTTTTAAGGTAAATTAAACTACGTTACAGATCTCTGGATTAGGATATACTCTTTTTTGGTTAAAATTTGTATCTTGTTTATTTTATCAAAATTTCCACTACTCGGTACTCTGGTACCCTCGTCGCCTCGTTAAAATGTCAATTAAAAATTGTTAGATAGTTAATGTCAAATGGCCAAAAATTAAATATTTAAAGATGCCTGACTACCCTCACTGGGGAGGCTATATGAGGCATAAAAATAATAGTTAGAATATGTAAAAATATTTTTGAAATATTTTTGAAATTGTTCATATTGAAAAGAAACAATATTTTCCCTGTTATGTTTTCAATAAGAGCTAAATAGTCACCTACTTTATAATTATTTCATTTGTGTGGTGACGTCTGCCCGAACCATGTTAAAATATAAATAACTGGATGAACGCAACTCTATTTAAAATATACGATTTTATCATTGTTCAGAATAAAATTAATAGCTAAGCCAAAATAATAATTAACTCATATTTTGAAATTGGAAAAATATTCTTTAATTCGATTTCTCCCAAAATACTTGTTATCTATTGAAACATGACTTGTATTTACTGAATTTATCTTATCTACCCTTAGTTTATTTTACACCCAGAATGTTTGATAATATTGCTCACTAACCGCACTGCCACACAGCTACGTTAACATTGTATACGGTAAGAATGTGAACTAATAGTAAAAATAAAGAAGTTTGTAGCAGAAAGCGCATACATATCACCGTATCACATAGTGTAGCACCACCCAGCTGCGGAAAAAAATTTAAACCAAGATTAATATTTAAAAAAAAAAGAATGAAAGGGTGAATATGAGTCAATAGATCAGCGTTTTGCGGACTTTGCTCCAAGGGGCCTTGGGCTCTGCTATAGTTATCCGAGGACCCGTGAGGCAACTTTATGAAATTCTTTATTTATTTATTTTCACGCTATAAATTAGAACAAGTAATTAGGATGGCCAATATTTTCAAATATAAATAAAGGCCATTTGCCTAAGACTATTCAGAAAATGTGTTGTTTTCCGTTTGATTTATGTTTGTAAATTTTAACTGTAGCTATTGAATGTTTATATATTAGTTTACAAAATTGTATAGGAGCTCCAACATGTATTTTTTTCTAGTGCAAGGGCTTCTCCACTCTAAAGAAAAAAGTTTGGGAACCCCTGCACTAGAGCCTTGCTACAGGATGCCAAATCAACAAAGCTGAAATATAAATTTCAATCTGGAGTTATTCTAGTAGACTCATTAGTTGTTTACGTTCTTTTATACTAGAATCACTAAACTAGGATTACTATCTGACTGTTAGAACTTCTAAATCTCCTTCCATGTAATCATACGCCAAAAAGAGTTTTGTACAGCTGTTTCTTTTGATAGATAATGTAAATATTAACAGTTTTAAGATAAGTAGACATTGTGTCAACTCTAGCTAATCTTTATGGAAGTTGTAACTTGTGAAAGGTTCTTTGTGTGGCACTTCTGCTACAGTCGGATTTCAATAAAAAAAATGCACTTTTTCGCCAGTTTTAAGTGTTACTAAAACAGTATTAATTGTGTATATAAGGTCGTGTGATCTGCAACTGCCAATTTTCATGGATAAATATCAATATCTATATTATTATTATTATTATTATTAGCACCGCGTCTTACTACCCGTTCGGGTTATACGCACTTACGCTAATGTGTAATGGTAGGGTGATTGTGAGATGAAATGGACGACCTACAGTTTAACGTGGATTCCGAACCACGGTGGAGGCCTGGCGTTCCTCACATTCACATCAATATCTATAGAATTATACTATCAACAAAATATTATTTTTATCAATGCTAACCATGAAGAAACTATTTTCTCATTTTCTAAAGGTTCCTTTCTACCAAAATGCAACTATAGCTTGGTGTTCAATATAGAATGAGTAACGAGAATGTCGGCCAGTTGGGAATCCTAGCAGCGATCAGCTGTTGGGGTTCACCTCGGTCTACTGACTGACGGATCATATGGTGGTGGGTGTGTCTGCAAAGGCCCGGTGGGGTTAGAAACTAGACCAGGTGGTTGAAGGAAGTGTAGTAACGGTCTTTCTACGTATGGGGTTTGGAGCGGAAAGGGGAGAGGGGGTGGAAGGAGACCATATTATGACAGAGGCCACGTGACCGAGGTTTGACAACACTGAGAAACCAGTTATACCTCACCCCACACCCCTTCCAGCACTTGGGGTAAAATACTTAACTATGTAATGCTTGATTCTCTTCCACTATTCCTAAAGCTCGAAATAATTTGTTGAGTTGTAAACGAGGGGTTTATTTATGTAAGGTTGGGCAAAGCTTGGATGATGCTTCAGGTGTTTTATTTTGATCAACGCTTTGAGTTTACAATAACGCAATATTACTGAAATGCAATGGTGCAAAGAAAGGGGTGAATCACCAAATGGAATTGAATTTCCCCTTCCCTATAAATACTAGCTTTTTATATCCTTGCAGGGAGAGGCGGTGTGTTTTAACATATTAAAATAGTTAAATTGTATTTTATTGGGGAGGGAGGAATAATCCATGAATTGTGTTTATTTCCTATTTTCTTCAAACAAAACTTGTATAATGGCGAGAAGTTTCCCTCTTACTTACTAAAGGTGAACATTTGCATCACCCGTATTGGTGGGCATGCGGTCTAAAGTTTGGTTCATATCATATCAAAATTAGAGGACAGAATATACTTGAGGGTCATAGTAAGATCACACAATTCCAGGAATGTATGCTGCTCCATGATGCTTTGGTATTAATATTAGAAACAACTGACGGTGTTTTAGGTTTGGTGTTGCACACCACGTACTTTGTACTTAGAGTTGCATATGCAGGAGAAACATGAACAATGAATGTAAGAGAGACGAGGAAAGTTGAGGCCATGGGAATGAAGTCTGTGAGGAGCATACTAGGTGTCACAAGGAGAAACAAGATAAGGAATGAAGTTATTCGAGAAAGAGAGGGTACAGGGAGTACATGAGATAGTATAAGAAGCAAGACTTGAGATGTTTGATCATGTAATGAGGATGAAATAGGAGAGAACGCCAAAGAAAATTATGTTAATGAAGTATGTAGGAAAAATACCGAAAGGGAGGCCAAGAAAGAGATGTGAGACGCAGTTAATAAAAAGTGTGCAAGTGAGAGGAGAAGAATGAAATCAATTAAAGAAGGAAGAGTGGTGAGTGGATGGAGGACGGTCACAGGTGGAAACAGTAGATGATGATAAAGTCTTGTATCACTGCTTCAATGACTATGGCCTCCTAGCATTTCAGGAATACAATTATTATTGTTATTATCAGCTCTTGTAGCATATACACGTGCTACAAAGTGGATAAAACTAGATCTAGTTCCTCTGGCCCCCAGTGAACAAGCGGATTGCACTGATATATTGTAAGTTCCGGTGAATAATTCATGACCCCGTTTCTGTTCTGCTCATATAAATCCATAGTGATGCTTGATTTACACGTTCGCTGAAATGAGAGCAGAATCTGCTTGATTGGTGCAGAAGTTCACACTTTACCAGAAATGCATTCTGGCAACACAAACAAGAAACGGCAGATTAGTGACCGATTTCATTTTATACTAGATAGACTGATATTTAAAAACATCACGATGGATATTTTCAAATTATTATATTGTACCATAAAACAAATCAAAATGAAATAACTAAACACACGCTTTCCATTAAACAATTTATTTCAAAACAGTAGATACAGTTGCCTTCTAGTATCACGATTTGTAGACGCATTTGCTCTGCTTACGTCGGTTTGTTTTAAAATATTCTGATTGAGTTTCCCAAGCTGATTTTTTATCGCAGAAAAAGTAACGCTGTTTTTTTTAGTATTACCAAGTGGACAGCTCAATGATTAGTTTAGAGCTCATCACGTGACTATGGTTTTACTCACCTCTTATTTTTTACCCGCCTCGGTGGCGTAGTTGGCTAACGTGCTAGTCGTGTTGAGCTCGACTGCTGAGGATGGGGAGATCGAGGTTCGAATCTCGGTCGGGTGAACTGGGGGTGGTTTTTCCTAAATGGTTTTCCACTCTCCCTCCACGCAAATGCGGATTCACTTCCTCTAATTCAACCTTCCCAATTCCTAATCCTTTAGCGTAATTAGTACTTAAAGCGTATAACCCGAACGGGTAGTAAGATGCGGTGCTAAATATTATCTTATTTTTCGGTGAGCATGTGAATCCACAATAAGTCGTCAGTTTGGTTTGGTCTAATTTGTCAGTAACAGAGAGATATAGAGTTAAAATTCCAGCTGTGTGTTACTGAGGAGTTGCTGCCTAAATTATTTCCCACTATTCCTCCATAAAAATGTGGGTGCATTTTCTCCCAATTTTATCTTATACATACATATATAATTAAATGAAATATGCAGATAGCTTTAGTTGGAAGTAAAGTGCGTTGCATACATACTAAGCTAAAACATATCAGTAAATTTCAGGCAATTTGTTTCCCCCAATATATTATTTTGAAAATTGTTTTGTATTAGTTCACATTTATTTCATAAAGATAGGCTATACACGAACACAACTTACAATCTTACCCCAGGTATGTACTATTAATACTACACACTCAGTCTTAGCGCCTAGATATTTACCGACAAAAAATCAGGATGAGCTTATAATAAAATTTTAAACACTTTTTTCAACATAATTTTGAAAATAAACAAGGTGCTCTTGACTTACAGGCACTCCCTATAATGCCGGAATCACGATCAACTTAACGTTAACTTAACGTAAAGGACCTCCTCGTGTGTTTAAATGGAAGCTATCACAATGCACTTAACTTAACGTTGACATGCAGTTAGCTTAACGTAAGAGATCTCTTGGCAGGTCTTTTACTTTACTTTACTTTACGTTACTTGAAGGGTATCACGTGAACTAGCCAGCCAATCATTATGCGAGTGACGTCAACAGGGATATTCAGTAATTCATTTGTTGGTATTATGATCAATGTTTACTCTTTAGCGTAAGTTCTAGTGATCAGACATTGAAACAAAATAATTAAACTAAAATGGGGAACTAAATGTATCAAAAAAGTTTAATAAGAGATATTTATTATATTGATTGAAAACTGTAAACATTCACAGATCACTTTACAAATAGTACAAAACCACAGTTCATACTCAAGAATGCATATGTTTGGCTCGAGTTGTTAAGTTAATTTAAATTACAACAATAATTAATCTAATGAATGGCCCTAATCTCGTCAAGAAAATGTCTTGAGAAACAAATGGAAAACCGAAGTGATGGAAAATGTGTAAAATTACCCCACAGTGCACCCACCTGTCAAGGATTCAAACCAAGTCAAAACCAAAACTTTCAGATAAAATTAAACTATGCAAATCACTATATCACGTAACCGGCTCCGTGGTAAAGTGGTCAGTACACCTGGCTACGGGTCTAGGGGTGCCGGGATCGATTCCCGACTGGTACCTTGGGTATTTCTCCCGAAAGGGGAATTGCCTCAACGGTCACCAGGTTTTGGTTAACAAGGCTTAAACTAAGTTTTAAGTGTTAATTTTGGTTCCACACACTCAAACTTATTATTGCCATTATCTCATCTCCTCGGTACATGGAAAGAACCTCTCGTAATGAATGTACGGTTAGTACACTCGGTCGTCCCCTGGACAACGGTAAATTAATACTGACTAATATTTGCACTACTGCGCTACAAATGATGTATTTATTCCAGACACGCAATATTATTATTACTATATCAAGTGTGTAAAACTCAATTCCAGCACCTCAATTTTAGAATAATTCAACTTGTTTTTATTTAAGTTTAAAATAATTCATTTAGTCGCTTACTAAATGCCCCATTCAGTCTTTAATAATGTAAATAAAAACATGACTAACTGGATTTAATTCCGGGTTTGTAATTATTTTGAAGAAGAGTGTATTTTAGATTAATTTGAAGAAAACTGATATTTAATAGTATTCGCGTCGTAATTGTCTTCATTTCATTATACACCATATTATAAAAATCTTTTTTCTTAAAATAGGTTGATTAAATGCCGGCAATTCCCCACACTATTTGTGTAAAGAGAAACTTGTAGAGATTTCCCAAACCATCATTAGGTAAAGTGGCAGAATAAGGCGTAATTAAGCAGTTTTGAAGATTTAATTTAATTTATCATGACTACTAGTAGTATCACTATTAAAAGTGTCATATAAATAAATTTAATATCACGTTGGACTTTGTATATTAATAGTTCGTTTTGATATTAATAGTTTTGATTGAGAGTACTTAGTCCACAGACAATCGTGTGATCATATATAGGGCTACATTTTAACTTTTGTCAAGTCATATTTCCAAAAGTAATTTTGCAAGCGTCCTTATTTAAGAATCCCTTAAAACTTTTAAATAAAGAAACTCACCGGTTTTGGTACACCTTAAAGCTGGCCTCCTTTGCGAGATAAATTTAAACTAGAATTATCTAATTCTTATATACGCAAAACGAATCTATGTTAAAGTTGTTGTTTTCAGTTGAAGAAATTATTTCAGTATAGAACAGCGTAGTGTGAAACAATTTAACTTTATTACAGCAAGAAAAAATTGTATGTGAAACATTGCACCTGGCTGAAAACACGCTACTGGATTCATTACCAACAATTGCCGATAATAATTGGTAAATGATGTGTTTTTATGATAAAACCAGAGCGGTATTTAAAAAATAGAAATATTATTTTATAAATACCGAATTTAATCTGATTATAGTTGGTCAAACTGTTTGTGCGCTATAACAGCGTCATCAGGAATAATTGGACGAGAGTCCAAAAATAACTCGTCACAAGCACACTGTTTATATTAAAATACGCACAAGAGTGGCTAGAACAGAACGCCACCAAGCATGCGTCACGCAAAACAGTTGAGAATCGTCACTTTCAACGCTGTGGCTTGGTTATATTTAACTTGATTTTTTGATTTAGAATCATGACTTTAAAATATACTTGGAACTGAATATTACAAAATTGAAGTCGATAAATACTGATTTAATTTTGAACCTGTTCAAAGTTCTTGTTCTTAGATAGGGTATAAATATGGATAGTTCTGGAAATAACTATCCACGCAATAATAGCTTCATTTACTGGTGAAATAAACCTTTCTGCTTAACAGATAGCCCTACAATATATTTAAAAGTACAAACCATTTTAACTTTCTCGCGACCTCACTGGAATAGGAAGTATTGTAATTGTTAAAAAAAATCTAATTTGGGATTTTGATGGATATAGACGATTCAGAATCCCCCAAAACCCAAAAAGTGATTTTGGTGATTCTGTATGCTTATGGGACTAGATCCGAAATCATTTTATCGATCAAGCTAAAACTCTGTATCTAGGGTTTTAGGATTACCCTTAAATTAAGGGTAGCTTACTTGAGGGCGAAAAGAGAAAAAATATTTTTTTCAAAATTTCCTTTAACGATTTTGACAAACTCTTATCTAGGTACTGTTTTTTTTAGCACCACGTCTTATTACCTGTTCAGGTTATAAGACTATGCACTAATGGTTTGGGCTTACAAAGGTTTAATTTAGAGGAAGTGCACACGCATTTTCGTGGAGGGAGAGTGTACAACTATTTAGAAAATACCATCCTCAGTGCACCCGACTGGCCAAACACGAGTGTATCGCTTTAGACCACGCGACCACCGTAGCGGGTCTAGGCACTGTTAAACATAATTAAAATCGCATATCTCATTTTCCCATGAAAATGACTTAAGGGTACCATATTAATCTTTTCATGGGAAAATGAGATGTGCAATTTTCTTTATTATGTTCAACAGTGCCCATTTACGAATTTGTTAAAATCGTCAGAGGAAATTTTGAGACATTATTTTTTTTTAAAAGCATTGACCACGAAGAAAAGCTATTAGCATCATACTTTTAAATATGTTTTAAATTAGACACAAACCTTGTTATTGGTTACTCCATTCTTCTGCCACTGTTCAAAATTAGTTCTAAAATAATACTGACCGACATAAGAGAGTAGAATTATAGGCCTAATAACGATAATGTTGGGGACAGTCAAACTCTTGCTGTTGCCCACATTTGTATCTTATTATCATGACGCATTGAATGATGAATTATCTATTGGCAATATCCACGATTATTTTTACAAAATGTTGAAATATTCCTCTATTTATCTAAACTCAGTCGAGAGACCACCGAGTAGCCTACAAAGACGAGATTCAATCTCACTAGCTCGCAGTATACACTTCCAGTGATAGAAGGTTATATAATATGTATATTATTATCTTTATACAGTAGGGCCCCAATATCCGCGGGTAATACGTTCCTAGATCTACCGCGGCTAGGTGAAACCACGGATAATACCGAACTATTATATAGCGTGATATTCATGTAACATACATAAATACGGTCAAGTTTAATTGATAAATAATTCACAGTAAGACATTAACAACATTAAATAAAGTAATAATAACGTGCACTGTACACTACAGTCTATTTACTATTCTCCATTCTTCTTGTCACGATCACATGATGATAAAAATGATGACTGTGATAGTGATGATGATAATAATGTTGACGGTGATATGATAGCACCATGTACACGACGAGGAGATGAAGTGGGGTGATGGTCTAGGTGTTGTGACTAATAAACAATTTTTTTTCTTTAGTTAAAATAAAATTGGTAAGCGCTAAACTGCGGCTACTGAAACAGTGGATACGGAAGGGGCTTCTACTTTTATTATTATTATTATTATTATGTACTATTATTATTATATTTACTCTGATGATGATTATTATTATTATTATTAGCGCCGCGTCTTACTACCCGTTCGGGCTATACGCACTTACGCTAATGTGTAATGGTAGGGTGATTGATGAGATGAAATGGAGGACCTACAGTTTAACGTGGAATCCGAACATTGGTGGAGGCCTGGCATTCCTCACATTCACAAGTTGTGATTAATACAAGTCTTGTCAGAGGTGAAGGCAGGGTTTGGCAATCAGGTAAATCTGTGCCGGGACCAAGGATTGAAGCCCAGACCCTCAGCACAGAATTCCGACAGCCTACCCCTAGACCACCAGGTCACCGTAGTAGTAGTGGTGGTAGTCTCTTAGGGATCCAAACACACTCCTCCCACACACTTTTTATTTTAATGACTTTTTTGAGTTTAATATGTCTTTAATAGAAACATTCTTTGTGAATGTGCCCTTTAAAATGTAAGCATTCCCGTGCCATATTGTTCATATTAGAATCCAAAATTATTATTTATCACTACCAATTATAAGCTCAGTTCTCTTGGTATTGTATTCGCAGCGAAAGCTTTAGATTAGAACTGTGTTCATTATTATCATAAATGAAAAGCCAAGCTCTTAGTTATTTAAGGAACTCCCTTACTACAAAGGGCTTTATTATTATGATCGAGAGTTAAAATATTTGAAAATAATGTATATTCCTTTTACCAAGCTATGATTAATTTAATAAAAATAATTTCCATGTGTACTGATTTAGGACATTGTACTTCACTTTATTAACAAAGTGTGCCCATTTACAAATAAAAATGTTTGTCTAGTTATAATATAATATTGATTAAATATATACTATATTATTGATAAAATAATTAATATATTATTAATTTGACATTTAATTAATATATATTACTATATTTTAATATATCACAGTGCCGGCTTGTCATAGGTCCTGTGGCTTTTATTCGGAACTATAAAAAAGGAAATTGAAATTTAAAATTAATATAGCTACCTCGGTAAAAATAACTGATAAAGGAGGGTTGAACAGAAGGGCATATGAATCGGTCGCCTTTTGCAGAAGGTAGGACAGATAATCGAAGATTATATAGGTAAGAAAGTTGAATCAGAGAAGTTGAGTGGATGGGAGACCTAACCATATTATCTATTGCGCAAGTCAAACCTTGGAGTAACAACGTCTCATGTCTCAAAACGTATAACCTGAATATTACATTAAGAAAAATAATTTATTGTGTAGGCATAATCTAATTCATTTCGACCAAAACTGCAAATATGTTTGTTGCACTGTTTATTTACAAGCATATATTTTACTATCTAATATAATATAAAAGTATAATCAATGCTTAAATGATCCTATTCGATTTTCCATTTGCTTTGCGCATTGACGATTTGCGTCAAAAAGTTTTCTCTTTTGTGATTAAAACAAATTTTGAGAAAATTTTATGTTCCCTCATTTTAGCACGGCGTATTACTACCTATTCGGGATGTACGCATGTATATAGCTAATAAATTGGAGTTGAGAAAAGTTGGAATTAGAGAAAGGGTACCTGTATTTGCATCGAGAGAGGCACAAAATTTAAGAATCCCCCTTACCCCCAAATACACCCGACTGGGATTCAACCCCAATCTCCCAGTCATCGGCAAAACACTCTTTTAATCGAGTAATGCCTTGGACCAGCGGTTGGCAACCTACGGCCCATGGGCATGATCTGGCCCGCCAACTGATTTTTAACTGGCTTGCAAAAAATTTAGCAAAAAAAATTGTTTTTATAAAAATATACAAACTATATTCTAATATCTGACTACTCTTTGAGAAACATAAAAATACAATCTTTGGTTCTATTTTTTTTCAAACTGAGGAACTATTTTTATAAAACAATAAACCTATACGGCGTGTGGTATCACAAAAGGTACTGATGTCTGCCTTAAACTATGCGGCCAACGAAGCGGGTGCCACTTATTTAATCTAAATTACCTTAACTAAAGTCGCCTAAATTATGTTTACCCAACCTAATCTAATCCATACCAATCAAGGCTGTTTTTAATTCGATGGTCTAGTAGCAAGCTATTAGCAATTTATATATATATATATATATATATATATATAAAGGGTGCTTTTAAATCTGAAAATTTCTTACTACTGTCTTACCACTGGAATACTTAATATACATGACTGATTTGTTATTCAAGCCAATTTTTTGCGTTTAGATTTTCAAATGTATTTTTAAATTGACTTAGCCTGGTTTTCAGAAACCT
Organism: Timema shepardi; assembly: GCA_902151425.1. Classification (NCBI taxonomy): domain Eukaryota; kingdom Metazoa; phylum Arthropoda; class Insecta; order Phasmatodea; family Timematidae; genus Timema; species Timema shepardi. The sequence goes on from CABFVX010000933.1 coordinate 150,762, forward strand.
ACCCTTAAACCTTAACCAAAGAGACATTTAAGCGTTTCGTTACATACATATTCATTTTTATCCTAAAACATTCAATAACGGAGGGATACTAACGCATGAAGACACATGCAGGAAGCACAACCCCAAGCGTGTAAGGCTCTACAGTCCAGCTGTTTGATCCCCTCCCCCTCTAACGTATAATATCACCCTCCCAGACGCAATTGTTCGTGGCCAACCCCTTTTTTCTGGCTCCAGCTGGCGGCAATCGAAGTCTAGTTGTCCTTGTGCTACGAGTAGACAGACGGACCTGATGGAAGTTTGGCGATTAATTGCTGCTTGGCTGCATAAATCAAGCCAAGATAAAATGTCTATAAAGATGGGAGTTCGTGTGTCAGGAATGTTTATTAGGAAAATGATTGAACTTTCATAAGTTTTATGTAGAACATTTGAACCAAAGTTGCATTTAGAATTGTAAAAAAAAAAGAAGAGATTCGGAAAAAAGAAGTGAACATTTTTTATACATATGACAGCTGAGACAATCGCTGGTGACGAGATAAACGGTTGAATGGAGGGCGTAAGGGTGTGTGAAACTGATTTTTAGAGGATAGAACAGATTAGGTATGAAAATTGTAAAGACACTCTATTCGTTTGTTCATCCATTGTTAGCACATCCATGATTTGCGGCAAAAAGTTTTCTGTTTCACTATATCACATTTAGCCTGTTGAAGCTGCCTCTGCTGAGCAGTTAAAATATATTTTTATCCTAACCATAAATATGTTTGTGCAAACTATGAATAAATTAGGGATTAAAAATCAGCTTGGTTATAATAGTTCAAATAATTGCCTACAAGATTTTATATCTTCATAAATGGACAGTGCAACAAACACATTAGTAGCCTTGGTCAAAATTAATTAAATTATACAATAAATAATGTTCTTAAAATAATATTGAAGTTATTCGTTTTGAGACTTGAGACATTGCTACCCCAAGCCTTGATTGTACTTTACCACTAGACAATATGGTTAGGTCTCCCACCCAATCAATTTCTTTGTTTCAAAGATCTTGGTTATATAATCCTTGATTATCTGTCCTACCCTCAGAAAAATGAGACCGGTTCAAATGTCCTTCTGTTCAACTCTCTTTTATTAGCTAGTTGTACCAAGGTACCTATTTTAATTTTCAACTTCCTTTGTTATAGTTATTACCAAAAGCCACAAGACCTATAACAAGCCAGCACTGGTAAACATAAAAATACGACACAAACACTTAAATTTGTAAATGTAAAAACTAAGTTAAAACAGTGTAGCACAGTGACCAAAATCAATACATGGAAATTATTTATACAAAATTAATTATAATAAAAAACTAAGTATTTAAAAAAATTGTCTAACATAATATTAAAGCACTTAGAGGTAAGGGAGCCATTAATTAATCATCGACGTAGAAACCGGACGGTTAGTAAGATGCGGTTAACAAAAAAACTGAGTTTGGCTCTTATTTTAAGATAAAAGTCAAACTTAGCATAGCTATAGTTGGCACCACGAATACATCAGCTGAGACAGCTGAGCTTCCCTCAGAGTAACTGATAAAAAGTATTTTAGATTCCATGATGCCCGAAAGGACACAAGAATATCTACATTTGCAAGGGCACATTTACAGAAATGTGACTATAGGCTTATAATTATAAATGTTTTTAAAAAGTCATCAAAATAATGTATGCGTAAGAATGAGTTTGTATTACTAAAATGTTATTTTTATTAAAATTAATAAAAGTATACCTTTCTATTTTTAGTGCTAGCATAGACTCATAGTTAGGGATATTGTATTTCGTCTTTGGAGGCTACTCAGTGGTCTCTTGGCTGAGTTTATAGAGACGAATATATATTTAGTATTGGGTGAAAATGTTCACGACTGCTGCAAATACATTATTCACAAACTATGCCTTATGGTAATAAGATAAAAATATGGGCAACAGCAATAGTTTGAATGTCTCCAGCACGTTCGTTAGTAGGCCTATACTGTTGCTCTGTAAGTCAGTATAGTTTTAAAACTAATTTCGAACAGTTGGCAAAAGATTAATTCTATGGAAACCGGAAAAAGTTTGTGTTTATAATGGTGAACAACAGTTAAAACTATGTTCATTTGTCTTTTTGAGTAATACTTTATATATTATAACCAGTAAACCCTTACGAAACTTTCGTGCATACAACCTTCCCCCGCTCCCGCTCCCCCTCCCCCCCCCCACCCCCAAAATTTAGTCTTTTGTTGGGTTGTTGAGATTAAATACTCAGCGAAGTGTATACACACAATAGCAAAGAGTTTATTTTCGGTAATTGATACAAAAATATTGTTAGATTTTTCTTCTAACTTGAATATTAAACAATGTGTTTTAAAGTAAACTGAATATGCTATTTCAGAAGTCGGTAAAATATCCTATCCACTGATATCTTATTCATCGCTGTAGGCTTTGTATTAGTTGAGAAAAAGTGATGTTGACAACAGAAATAATATATAGGATTACTTTATAGACTAATAATCATCTTACTCGGGCCAAAAATTATATTTGTCAACTTTCTATCGTGTCCGAATCAGATGAATTGTATTAAAGCCCAGCGTAAGTAAAGACTCATCATTATTTTTATTCAAATCTACAACTCAATACATTTATAGATACTTTGACCACTTAGAATAACCTTGAAAGCTCTGTCTATACCTTTACTTGAGTGAAATATTAAATATAGATTAGATTTTATCAAGGAATAAATATTAAATCTATGACCACACAATACCACCATAACATAAAAATACAGCATTATTTCTCTTTCGAATTATCTTGTTTTTGCATGTTTTTTTGTGTGTTTGTCTATATTTCTAATAATAGTATAACTTCTGCTATAACGCATCACACTCGTGCTAGAATAAATTCCTTATCACTGAAGGATCGGATTTTGAATCCCGGTCAGGTGTTTTATCCTAAATGATTACCCACACTTGTTTCTCTCAAATTGGGGTACATATACACTAAAATTATACCTTCTTCATTCCTACTCAAATAGAGTATGAGCAAAACAGGAATGTGTACTAAGATCCAGCGGAAAAAAAATCATAAGGATTAACAATCATGATTAATTAAAGTTTTGAATTGTTGCTCAGAAAAGTATATAAATGAGCTGACATGGTTGATGAGTTTAAATATTTATGAACAATTTTGACTAGCAATAACAATATTAGAAAGGAAATTAGGAAATTATAAATTCGTCTGGAAATATATGTTAGTACTCGGTCTGTGAGCTGTTAACATTTCGTCTGCTGTCAAGGAATGTAAGACTCTGACTATACAAAACATTAATTTTACCAGTTGTTCTTTATGGGTGTGAAACTTGGTCTCTTACCTTACATGACGAAAATAAATTTTACTGTTTTCGAAAACAATGTTCTTAGGAAGTTATTTGGTAGTTAGAGGGGTGAAGATACTGAGGAGTGGAGGAGGGGAGTGATGAGTTACATACCCTGTACTCATAACAATACATTGCTAGGATAATCAAATCCAGCAAATTACGGGGGCCAGGACATGCAGTGCGAATGGAAGAATTTAGAACCTTGTTCGGGGTACCGACTGGCAAACCAAATGGGAAGAGACCGGTGAGAAGACCTAGCTGCAGATAGGATAACGTTAGAATGGACCTGAAAGAATTAGGATGTAATGAGGTGGACTGGATAGAACTTACTCAAGATAAGAAAACAGGTGGCGTACTTTTTTGATTGCAGCAGTTAACTTTGGAGTTCCTAATACCATAGTGGCCGTATATTTGAAATAATCGTTTCAAAGCTCAGGTTCCAATAATTATATGCTGTTGGTATTAAAATTAACTTCAATTTTATTTGAAAATTAAAGTAAAGGAGAAAATATAAATTGATTTAACTAAAAAGTTTAATTTTGTCTGTGAAAAGAGTTAATTTTGCCTATAAAATATACTGAAATAATTCTGAGCAGGTGAAAACATTTGTGGAAAGATCTTAAGGGTACTACAAAGATGTGCTTCAAACATTTAGAAATACCGCTTTATTCAAGAAGTTGTATGATATTTCTTAATATAGTTTTCAACAGAATGTAGGCGAAAATTATTAGCAAGTTACTGACCAGTTAATAAGTTTAAATTTTAAACTAAAATTCTTTTTAAAAATTTTAAAAAAACTATTTTTCCCCTCCAAAGTATTTGGAGAGAATAATAAATAAAATCAGGGTGACCTTGTGGTCTAGGGGTAAGGTGTCAGACTTCTCTGCTGGGGGTTCGGGGTTAAATCCTCGGTCCAGCACAGATTTATCTGATTACCAAACCCTTCCTTCACCTCTGATAAGACGTGTATTAATCACATCTTGTGAATGTGGGGAATGCCAGGCCTCCACCGTGTTTCGGATCCCACGTTAAACTGTAGGTCCTTCATTTCATCTCACAATCACCCTACCATTAGCGTGAGTATAGCCCGAACGGGTAGTAAGACGCGGTGCTAGTAATATTAATAAATAAAATCGCACAGCTAAATTTATTTAATTAACATCTTAGCCATCTTGACTATATACACTTGATTAGTCCAACGGTATAAGGGTGAATAAAATGTAATTAAGATAAAGCGTGCCCGCATTCGCATGTGGGAGGAGTGGGAAACTCTGAAGAATAAAACCTCCCAGAGTACTCCCTGCTGGATATCATCACCTGACCTCCCCGTCATAAGCAAACTAAACAAGATGGGCTTGACATTAAATTCACGTGCTCACCGATGAAATAATGTAATGATATTAAAAACAAACTTTCCACCGTATTGCAGCAGACTTGTTGACGAGGGAGGCTGACCAATGAGAGGATGGAGGAGGGAGGGCTATCATGAATCCGTGCAAGGATGACATTGGGGCCTCAGCTCAGTCTTAACAGGTTTTTATTGTAATAGACAATAGTCTATAAAACTAATTTTAGATCTATAATTGTTGTTTTAAGGTTAAATATTCCTACATTTTAAAAATACATTTTTTTCAGTTATAAAAATGTATCTTTAAAACGTCAACCGAAATCATCTAAAGATAATACCGTTATATATATTAACACTTTTTTTTATGTTCAACTGATAAGCAAAATAAATATCTTTGGTTGCCTTTTTTTTTCATTTTAATCTATCTTAATCGAAAAGTATTAATCTGCTTGTTACATTGAGCTTCCTATGAAACAGGGTAGCTTTCTCTTAATTAACTTTTAATTTCTCTGAATAGTTGCGATTAAGACAAACCAAATACGAAGGTTGGTTACATCTAAAATAAAACAAGGTCAAATCAAAGGCTCAATGACTATTGGTTGTTTGGAAATTTTTGTGCATAATTTGAAACACATTCCAGAAATCAGAAGTGGAATTTGGGGGATCACCATCTTTCTCGCGGAAATACGTACCACCAAAATAATTGAGAATCTAAAATAGTCTGGAAGGTAAAGTAAGGTACAAATACAAAAACTTCACCAAACACTTGTAGATTGTTGCAGCGATTATTGTAGATTTTCTCACTAAAACGTATTCAAAACTTTTTATTGGGAAAAGTTGTAATGAATGAGTCCGCACTCGACTTTCTAGTTAGAGGTTTATTATACAAAGGCTATCAACTTTCCATAGATTTTGAGCTTTCGGTGTTTAATTTTAATCACAACGTATATTTTTCTACTTCACACCACAATGGAAGCTTTTAAACCGCCCCTTTCCTAGCTATATGTATAATATTTGTTGAATCATACCACTTAGTTAAGAATTGGGTTATTATTTTTACTAAAGATAAATATTTATTAATCGATATACAATCATACAGATCATGGTGATGTAAACAAAGAATGAATGTACATAGGTGCTAATACTCACACATCATAAAAACTGGATTTTTTTTTGGAAAAGTGGTTTTATTTGAAGCCACTATTTTCGCCAACAATCTGGACCCCTAACCTTTTAAAATGAGTGGCCGTTTGTCAACATCGGTTCAGCTGTTTTATCTTAATTTAAATGAACGGAAATGTGGTTTTCAAACTATATATACAGGCTGAACCATAATATTTGGAATCCACTTCACCGGTAGACAGGAGAAAGACAAAAAAAAGTATGCAAAACCTTGTCCCATTTGAACTTGTTTCATAAGTACAGCCAGGTTATTTAACTAAACCATTTATATACCATACTCAATAGCTCTCGCTCTACCTGTTGACTAGGTAGTTGGTATGTTATATGAGTTACTCCTAGTTATTCCAAACACCTGGTACTTTTGAAAGAATGCTGTATTTTACGACATAACGACTGCAGGCTTGCATTCAAGCCGAAAGTGGACATTTTGAGCATTTCCTATAACGTTACCCAGCTCCACATTACTGAATTACAAACATAGGTATAGCTCTAGCTCTAGCTCCAGCTCTGAAACAAGGTCAAATGGGACATGTTTTATATTAACCTTTATCGTTGTTTTTGTGACTCCTGTACATTGCTAGAGTGGATCACACAGTCTACTTTACACCCTGTGTATAACGGGTGAGACTTATAAGTTGAGAACACAAAATATCCTGAAAACAAAGCATTTTAGAAAAAATTGTTTCAAGTTTTTTAATAGAAACCTATTTTTTATGGAATTTTATCCTAAAAAAACTTGCCAAAAACTTTTTTTTTCGATTTTACATAAATTTTTGAAGATACTTTAACTTGTTTTATTCATAACAATTTTTAATCAAGAACTTGTTATTACATTAGGCCTATGTTATTCTGAATTACTTTAAATGCAATATTATTTTTAAAATTTCTTTGATAAAGTTTAAAATGATTACCATAAACATCGAATAAAATAATAAAGAAATAAAAGTTCACCAATAAAAATTGTGGTAAAAATACAAGTATTAATATCTTCAAAAATTGGTTTCAAATAAAATAATTTTAAGAAAAAGTTGTTTAGTTTTTATATAGAATAAAATAACGTTAAAAATTATAGGTTTTGATTTAAAAAAACAATTTGATCTAAAATAAAAATAAACTTGAAGATGTCCATCAAACCAAAAATAACTAGTACTGTTCTCTCTTCCCCCCCCCCCCCCCCCCCCCCCNCCAAAAATAACCAGTACTTTTCTCTCTTCCCGCCCCCCCTCCCCCCCCCCAACATAATTTGTTCGAAACAATTTATTTCTAAAATATTTAGTTCTCGGGATATTTTGGTGTCCAAATTTAAATGACTCGCACGGTACGGATTTGGTCAATAGTGAATTGGGTTACTTATATATTTCTTGCGCGTATTTTTGACAGCATTTCCCTCTATATATTTCATACAATAAACCGATGTCTGTTGTCCTTTCTAAGGAAAAACTATTTGATTGGAGCCATTTCAGTTATTCACCCTCAGTTTTTTCGACGTTTAAAATTGGGTAGTGCTGGCGGTTATCCTCAACTCCGTTAAAAGCTAATTTAGAAAAATTAATTTCACAAACATATTTAAAATATATGTTTGAAAACGACACCTTTACACAGAAACTAAATCCGGAACCTTTGGATTAGAGCCAATTCTCTGTCACTCTACTATCCAGGTTTGACCTGTACCCAGGGCCATTCACCTATAAATCTTTTTTTATTTATCAATTTTGTGATCTTGTTTAATTTGGCAACATATAACGGATTAACAAATAATAATTTGATAACAGCATAGTGAAATTATTTTTGTACATCAAGTTGGTAAAAATAATCGCTTAAGAGATGTTTATATTTAAAATATATTACGGTTATAAAATTTAAGCGTGTGTTTTAACTAACCATACATATTATCATACTCTTTTATGAAATGTTATTTTAAAATGAGATATTTGTAAACATAAAAAAAATTATTAGCCTTCGAATTCAAGTTTATTTAAAGAACGTAATTCATATCAGGATGTTAAATAAAAATGAGCGGTTGACCAAAAACATTGATAGTTTTAATAATTAATAAACTAAGCAGTTTATCTATTAATATTCTCTATTTTGCACCACATTTAAAATAAAAAATTATTTTCAATGCTAATATTAACTTCAAATCAATAAATAAGTATTCAAATAGAAAACAAGTGTTCCAATAATTTATTTCAAGTCTAGACCAGCTTTCTTTATATAACTCAGTAGAAATTCCAAAAGTATGCTATCAAAAGTTTTTTTTCCAGTCAAGTCTTACAAAATTGAAATAAATGTTATAAAAATTTGTTAAAGTAGATTAAATATATCCAAAGATTTAATATAATAGGTTATATAAATAGAAATATATTGTTAATTGTACTTATTTAATAATACTAAGACTAAGATAGGTTTGGGCCTTCCAATTGATTTACCACTTTTTAATTTTTAAAATTATTACTGAGCGATACTTGGATAAATTTTGTACACAGGCCTATTTTAGGACGTGTCCATTTGTAGTCCTTGACACCATTTGTACCCTACAATACACACAATTTTGTTATATATATACACTCCATTCACGGTAGGAATTAACTCTCTGAAAGGTCTTTTTTCCTACCAATATCCTACTATATAATATATTTCTGGTAGGGAAAAAGGCCTTTCAGAAAACAATTCCTACGCTGAATAGACGTTATATATACTTTATTTCAAATATGTTGATAGGTGAAGGTGAAGTAAACAGTTCCCTCTTCACCCCTCGTCTGTTCAGAATGTCAATAACAGCCGTTCAAAATATATTATCGGATACGGAAACATTTTCTTAAAATGTCGCTAAACTTTTATATGTAAGCTATCATTTCTTAAACAGATAGTTTGTAAGCGTTGTATTACGCTGTCGTAGCTATTTTATAAAAGTTTTTTGATAAAAGAAATATGATGTCGCTTTAATAATGCATCAAATATATATATTATAAAACAATATATATTATCAATCATTTACATTATTGCACATGAAGTAGGGTTTTATAAGAGAATCTGGCTGCATTTGAAATACAGGCAGTCCAGGATATAATAAATAATATACGGATGTGATTCTCAAATTTCTTAGTCACTATAACCAGAGAACATCGGATTTACGCACCTCTTGATGATTAAAAAAGACAATAAAAATGTATAGTATATTATACGGATAAATTAATCATAATAATTTTGAATGTAAAAAATAATCATATATTAAAATAAAATGTACAATTTTAGACATACCATATTTTAAAATAATTGTTGAAACAAATCATATAAAAACATAAAGAATATTTATATGTATCATATTTGTACATTTATCACTGATAATTTATGTGAGGAATAGAAATAAACTCTGATTCAACATTATAAAGATTTAGTTTCACATTTTTACACCACAAAGAGCAGAAAAGGCTTGCTCGCACAAAAAAAAAAAAA
>CABFVX010000933.1:160370-208281 GCA_902151425.1 Timema shepardi
CCCCCCCCCCCCTTCCCCACACTTTTTGGTCTCACTTCCTCGACAGGATTTAATATGGGAAGGAATCTCCATTGTGTTTAGTATATATCGGTGATTAACCCTTTTTTTATAGAATTTTATAAGATCTACAAAATACTTAAAAGTATATCACGGATTCCCTAGACAAGCCCCAGGGACTCCACTTTGAGAAACTCTGCTATACGATATGAACTGAATATTTTCTTACATGACTTCACACTTAAATAATTTATAATGTGTGTGTTTATCATTAACCTAATGGAGAAACTTTGGTGAGCAACTTTTTTCAAGTTTTTCAATTCATTCGTAATTACTTTTGATATGATTCCAACACATAAATTTAAAGTTCTTAGAGCAGACAGATGTTAATTCTCATTGCGCTCTGTATATTATACAAACCTTGAAATAAATGTGGTGCAACGTAATAACTCATATTTCATTAAATACAGTCTTAGAACTTTTATCGTGACTTGTGCTTTATGAAATTTGTTTCATTTATAAAATAATTGTAATAATACTGCGTTAAGACCTAGTACCATTGAATTAAAATTATCCATAAACATTAAAACATATTCAAATTACACTCAACCAAGAAGTAAATGAAGAATGTAATCGAAATCGCTTGTAGTTCCTTTTCTAACGAGAAAACATTGTTTTTGTTTGGCTGTTCCATTCTCTGGGCAGCTTCCCTCAAACCTCGGTCCATTAAATTATTTCCTTGAGTGTAGCCTTATTATTATATAAAATATGACCAACACTATTCAAAAGTAATGTATTTGAACTTTTTAATACGGTGAATATTTAAAAGTTGAAATATTAGAGTTACTATTAATAAAATAAAAAGGAATAACATTTTAAGTAGCAGTGTGCCGCAGATCACTGGCTCTTCCTTCCTCCCTACTTTATTTTGTTTACCTAAAATATCACCTCGGTTTATATTTTGTATGTAGATACAGACTCTTTGTATTTGACGCTTTAGGCCACACTTCTGAAGATCTGCTCTATTTTTAGATGTTATTTGAAATTATATTTATCTGGACACATTTAAAAAAACTTAAGTGCCCCTAGTAAATATTTGGAGTTTCATGTAAGGCCATCGGTCATCTCACATAAGATTTTATTAAACATTAGATTAGAATTTATTTTCAAAACTTGACGACACAGGCAATTAAAATATTATACCATATAATAAAAATAATGACATTGAAACAGAACATAACGGTCATTAAAATAAGAGGCTATTGCCGAGATACACTATTTTTTCAGTAAACCCGATTCAAGATATTTTCATTTATAAATAAAAACATTTCAAAAAACATTAACATGGCATGTCGGTGCTGTAACCGCTAGTTAAGGGTGAACCATAGCACTCTCCTATTTATTATTTTCAAAATTAATTTGAAATAAATAAAATAAACGAATGGGGCACATAAGTAAAGAGAATATTGATTATAATCACGGGCTTTGTCAGACGGGGGACGAAAGGGATCCCTCCTCCCAATAATCCAAAAAATGAAAATCCAAGTTTGTAGAAATGTATATATAAGAATTAAAGGTAAACTTTTTATATTACTTGCATAATTATTTCTGTTATATTATTCGTATTATGCATTTGGTACGAAATTACTTTTTTTTAATAAAAAATTAAAGGGAAAATTGACTTTTCATAAACCCCCTCACCGCACAGTAATTAAGAGTTAGTTTTCGGATCATCAGTTCTTTTCCAAGCTATCCATTTGTATTATTATTGTTGTTGTTATTGTTATTATTATTATTATTAGCACCACGTCTTACTATCCATTTGGGTTATTCGCACTTAACGCCAATGTGTAATGGTAGGGTGATTGTGAGATGAAATGGAGGCCCAACAGTTTAACCTGGGATCCGAACCATGGTGGAGGCCTGGCATTCCACACATTCACAAGTTGTGATTAATACATGTGTTGTCAGAGGTGAAGGAAGGTTTTGGTTATCAGACATATGTGTCGGGACCGAGGTTTGAACCCTCGACCCACAGAACAGAAGTCTGACACCTTACCCCTAGACCGCCAGGTCACCTATTTATATGTCAAATAAAACCAAGCTATTTATATATTTTGAATTCATACTTATACCTAATAGGACGATTTAAGATTATTATTATTATTGTTAGTTTTACGACCAGAACAAGGGGTTATTGGGACATATTGGTCAAGCCATTGGGGGTCTCTAATCTTTAAAATGTTAGGAATCACTGGACTAGACACACGACTCCATATCCATAAAAAAATCTTAAGGAATAAAAGTTTTCTTGTAAAAAAAAAGTTGCTAGCCCAAGTAAGCAGCTGTGCCCCTCACTCAGGCTCTCCTGTACCGTTTTACAATGTTGTAGCGAGGGAGGACGTCGCTAATTATAGAGCGTCNGGGGGGGGGGGGGGGCTAGCTAATATCCGCTCGAAACATTTCACTTTCCCCAAGACTTTCAATGGACATCTAGAGTTGCACTTAGTCTTTTGTGGTATAGAACAATAACAGGGATAGATCTTGAGGTATCTATTAAAATATCTTCGGGCCTAAAAGTAACGGTGTTTATTATCATAAGCTAATGAAGTAAGAGAAAACGCTATCTTTGAACCTCATTATAATAGTATAATTACAGTGTCTTGAAACCTTGGGGTGACTGTAAACATCATCTTTGGTCCTTGTGGTAGCTATAAGCACTATCTTTGGACCTTGTGGTAGCTACAAACACTATTTTTAGAGTTTTAGGTAATGGTATACATTATCTTAAGACCTCGAGGTAGTGTTTAAATTACCTTTAGACCTCGAGGTAGTGGTATAAATGACCTTTAAACCTCGCGGTAGTGGTATACCTTATCTATAGACCTCGAGGTAATGGTATACATTATCTTAAGACCTCGAGGTAGTGGTATACCTTACCTTTAGACCTCGAGGTAGTGGTATACCTTACCTTTAGACCTCGAGGTAGTGGTATACCTATACCTTTAGACCTCTAGTTAGGGGTACACATTAGTTTTAGACCTTGAGGTTGCGGTAAACGCTATATTTTGACCTTGAGGTGAACGTATGCAACAGGGATTTTTAACCTTTTTTTATAATTACAGACTCCCAAGAACTGCTCAATATATCCCGGCACCCTTTTTGTCATACTGTCAAATTCATAATCATCAATTACAGTCCTATAAGTATGACTTTAAAAATGTCTAGCTTGGTTTTACTTTATATATGAATAGCTAGGAACAGAACAACTGAAAGAAAATCATAAGGATGTTATCATATATAGTGGTATTTTTGTTGTTTTCGCCCAATTAAAATCATGGAGTCTCTTCTCCTGGCCGGCCACACCTTGCTTTGGAACCAACGCAACGCCTCGTTTAGTGCCGAAGGCAAATGAATGGCCTTGCCGCTTCAATCCGTATTAATAATGGTGAGAGTTTATAGTAATATAATAACAACTTTAAAAAAATTGTTCAAAGATCCGAGTTCCATACACCAATTATTTGTTTTCCATATCCCTTAAGGGTATGGATACTCCTAACTAAAATCCCCTGGTCTACACTATTTTTAGACCTTAAGGTAATGTTTTAGACTATATGTCGAAATGGATATCCCACTGTGCGGTATATTTGAATTTTGGGGTCATGGCACAATACACATAAATAAGTTATTGCACATTCAATACTAAGACCAAGCATAAATTCACGCTTAGTTCATAAATAACATAGTACGTAATTATATCGTTTCAGCTAAAAGATTTGACATTCATAAAATTATGTGATCATTTCTAGAAAAAAATATACTGTCGTATTTCGTTTAGTGACCACATTGCGTTGATAAACGCTCTCAAAAAACTTAAACCTAAGATCTTTATTAAAAAACAAAGAGTGTAATTGTAATTTTTACTTTCTATCGACCCACAGGAGAGAAGAGTAATGTGATCGTAAAAAAAAAATCAAACTCAAATTTTGATAAAATTTCGGAAGTTTCATGACGTCCTGAAACCAAAAAAGTATTTTTCGCGATGCCGTCTGTTTGTCCGTCTGTCTGTACCTTGGGCTAGAGCCGAAACTATCTAATTGATTGGGCTAAAATTTGGTGTCTTAAGTTTTCAAAGAGTCCTCCTGAAGGATTTTTAGAATTGGAAATCTAATCCTAAATTTAAGGATAGTTATCTGAAGGACAAAAAGAGAATAAATTGATTTTCTCAAAATTCGCTCTAACGGTTTTGATTAAATTGTATATCTATTACAGTCGGTGACCTGGTGGTCTAGGGGTAAGGTGTCGGACTTCTGTGCTGGAGGTCCGGGGTTCAATCCTTGGTCCCGGCACAGATCTATCTGATTACCAAACCCTTCCTTCACCTCTGACAAGATATCTTGTGAATGTGAGGAATGCCTGATCTCCACCGTGGTTCGGATTCCACGTTAAACTGTAGGTCCTTCATTTCATCTCACAATCACCCTACCATTACACACCCTACCATTACACATTAGCGTAAGTGCGTATAGCCCAAACGGGTAGTAAGACGCGGTGCTAATAATAATAATAATAATAATAATATATCTATTACACATTAGCGTAAGTGCGTATGACCTGAACGGGTAGTAAGACGCGGTGCTAATTTAAATAATAATTATTATTATTATTATCATTATATAAAACCTATAGTTTCTACGCTATAATCAGATGCACAAACGTTTTAATCCAGGTCCTCGAAAATGAATTTGATACTTATGCTCTTTGGTGCCATAGAGTAAGTAACAGTGTATATTATTCCATTTACGATATTTGGTGTAGTGTTTCACAATAATGTAATTAGTTTGTTTCACAAATCTTACGAGTGTTTAGTAAATGTCTATTTTAAGATAAAAACCGGAGAAAGTCTGTGCGGAGCACCGTACCATTTATTTAATTAAATGCTCTATCTAACTTCTATTACTAAGATATCATTGTGGTTAATATTTTTAATCTGATTTAATTTTTATTATAAATAGTGCAAACTACTTCTCAATTACCCGCTTCGGTGGTTGAATAGTCTGAGGCATCACTATCGCCATAGACTAGACTGACGATTATGGGGAGATTGTGGTTTGATTCATGATCGTGTTCCTTAGGGATGGCATTCAAAACAAATTTCCACTTTCCCTTCATACAAATGCGGGTACACTAGATTCAACCTTCCTCATTTCTAGCACACGGTTAAATTAGTATATCAGCGCCCAACCCAAATGGTTAGTGTGACGTGGTAACAAAAAATAGTTTAGCATGATATATATTTAATTCCCGAGTTGGTTAAGGGTTTTTTTGTTTTATTTCCTGTTTATTAATTGAAATAAATAAATGCCAATATAATAAGACATTTTTAGGAAACACTTATATTAATAATAAATAATTGATTGTTTGATGAATATAATATTTAATAAATATTACAAAACTATTTTTAATAACATGAACAAAGTGGTAAAAATTAACATTTTCCATGATCTTCCAATTAAGTTTTATAAATAATTAACAGTTAATAACATCATTAGTCTTAAGTTGGTATGCTTAGGTTGTTTAGGCACTTTTTATGTGATAAATTGGTGGTTTGGGCGCCAGTGACTCAATTATAAAAAATTGTGAACAGTTGACTCTACTAAAAGGGAGGGTGAACAGAGGGTTTGGGGAGCGTTGACTCGACTAGAAGGAATTGTGAATATATTGTTTGGGCACAGTCTATTCAACTAGAAATAATTGTGAACAGGTGGTTTGGGCACAGTCTACTCTATTAGAAAGAATTGTGACCAGGGAGAATGGGCACTGTTGATTCGACTAATAAGACTATCGAAAGAAACGTTAAAAAATTGCCAGATAGAAAAAAATACTGTAACAATATTAAAGTAAATTATAATAAATATATGTTTGTTTGAATGAAATAATGTATCATTGTAATCTATTTTATTATATATATTAGTATTTTACTAATTTGTTCGCAGTGATGATACGATTTATATATTTAAGGTGTGAATGAAAGATTATATGATCGATAAATTTTATCTGAAATATGTAATTAAATGCAAATCCAGTATAAATAAAGTAAGTTTGATTTAATTATAAATTAGATTATATTAATAAAATATGAATATTTTGAATAATTTTTTTTAACACTATTTAAATTTTAATGGTTGCTGTCAGCTTGACTGAACATTATATCCTAGACTGTCTTCAAGCTAATAGACAAGAATAAGCTTACGTGAAGAACATGCCGACAAAGAGACCGTTCATTAATCACTTTCAACTACTGTCAACTCGAGTCATGCATCGGTGAACCGGTCTGACCAAGGTATTTTTTACCAGAGGTTCCAAAGAGAGTTTGAAAAATGTCACATCAAATCAAATACGAATGGCTGCCTACCCTCTAGGAACAGTCTATAAATTGTTCAATCAGTGTTGAAAATACTCTCAGGGTTCCTTTATGTCGACCTTTGTGTTCTTGGGGTGATGTTCTCACTTCAGGACCCGGTGTATATTGGTTCAAACCCATCCAAAGTCAAAGGATTTTTCTATGGGCAATAAAAATTCCTTCGGGGGGGAAGTAAAGCAGTCAGTCCCATGTCGATTGTGGCATGTGAAAGAAACCTGGAAGGTATTTTAAAATACCTTTCAAGCAAAATTGGTAGACCCTTTCGCACTCGCTCATAAAAATTCAATATGTAAGGTACCGGGGAACTACCACACTTCCTGAACACTCTAGTATATTGTATTTCTACCAGATGGTGCATACAGCACTAACCAGCTCAAGGGCTGAGTGTATTATGACAAGCTCCTGATTGGTAGAATCATATCAAACAAACCTTCGGGTTGTTGACGTTAGAGGAAGAAGAAATATGAACAAAATAGAAAAACAAATTTAGTCCAGATTTGCGTAGCAGCTATTTGGCTTGCATAATTCTATGGGCCTTGCGGGTATAAACCTACGCCTATTTCAACACCTCATGAATAATTTATGTTCACATTTAAGTGAAACTCTCAATATACCAATAATACAAACCTACCGGCAATGGTGAACAGTGTACACGCAGATAAGACGTCAGTATCTTCTAAGCCTGTGCGAGTCAAACATTCTCTAGTTCAAATTTAACCCGAATATAATATTTTGTAGTTAAAATCGTTTGAATCTAGTCCGAATAGGATATTTTTTAAATGTTTGTAATCGAATCCGAATTGAATATTTAAAAAAAAAGTTTTTAATCGATTCCGAATCGAATACTAAGATAAGTTTTATATATGTTTCAATTGAGTCTAATAAAATAAAGGCATTAAACCTTGACTAGATTTTGAATTTGACTGAGATACGCGAGGTTATGTGGTCGATTAAAATTATGGATCTAAGAGTATGCCAAATTTTTTAAAAAGAATTATTCAAATGTTAGACTTTTAAATTCGAATTTTAAACTTAATTTCATCGAGTAATAATCTGGGTTCCATTTTGTATTTGAATTTGACATACATTATTTTAAGAAATATTATTCGGGTTTTAAGAGATATAAATCTAGAGGTTGAAATATTTCAGAACTATACTCCATTCACGGTAGGACTTACTCTCTGAAAGGTCTTTTTTCCTACAAATATCCTACTATATAATAGATTTCTGGTAGGGAAAAAAGCCTTTCAGAAAACAATTCCTACGGTGAATGGACTTTACAATAGCTTCTCTTTATATAAGAAAGTAAAAAAAGTACGGCGAATAAATCAATGTTTTACTTAGCATTTTCCCGCTGGTTACTTATTATACTATATTTAGCACCGCGTCTTACTACACGTTCGGGTTATACGCTTTAAGTACTAATTACTCTAATGGATTAGGAATTAGGAAAGGTTAAATTAGAGGAAGTGAACCCGCATTTGCATGGAGGGAGAGTGGGAAACCATTTAGGAAAAACCACCCACAGTTCACCCGACCGAGATTCGAACCTCGATCTCCCCGTCCTCAGCAACACGACAAGCGCGTGAGCCAACTACGCCACCGAGGCGGGACGCTGGTTACAGACGACTCATAAAAGTGGCAATATTAACATCCAGTTAACGTCCGGATTTACGGGATCTGGGAGAACAGTCACTAGCTTTATAGTAACATATCTGCGTTAAAAACAAAGTTGCAACAATAACAAAGTGCAGGTTTTAAATAAATATTTGTAATTCTTACACACACTAAAAACACGTATAAAAGTAGGTTTTTTTTCAATATCCTACATACGAGTATAATTGGTAGATTTTCTCCTACATATTTAATTGTTATTATTTAATTTATATTAATGTTAAATTTTTCTTTCAAATAAAAAGAAAATGGGGAGGAGGGGTGGTTATATTGGTAAATAAGTTCTTGAACTAATGGAAAGATTTTTACAAAACTTGGTACATACATATACATATATATATATATATATATACCTTTCCTCCAGATATTATCATCAATTTTATTTTAATTTTCAAAACCTCTTTGTTACCATTTATGTAACATTTGAAGTCGAATGTGATTTAATGTAAAGCAAATTGTGAAGCAACATTTTTGTAAATAAGATGTTTCGTGATTAAAAGGTTCCACAGCACAATACTTGGGAGATTTTTGTAAATTTAATAATGCTTCAAAGTGTTTTCAAATGTTTCATATCACTCACTAGATGTAGGTAGATCCCTTTTTTCTTATTAAAAACTTTATGGGAGGCCTTTTTTCTTAGCATAATTCTACTATATAGTAATATTCTGGTAGGGGAAAAAGCCTTCCAGATGTTTCTTTTTTGAGAAATCAGGCTATATGTATTGATGTATGTATAGCTGGTTATGTAGATTCGGCGGGTTTCCTATATATCAGGCGTGGAGCTAGGCTTAGAGGTAAATAAGACTACATTCTCGTAATGTAGGGCTTGCTATAGGGGCATGGACGGTTGCATGAATCTCAGGCGGGGAAGCTTAGATTCAGTGGAGAGGACTGAAGCAGCTTATATAGACCGTTCCACAATTAAAATTTCAGTACAGGGTCTAATGGAGTGCGCAGTTGCCAGATATTATCCATTTGAGATAGATTGGACAATTATTATATTAGAAACTTTTCAAGTTATACAAAGTGTATGCATTTTATAGTAAAATATTTTAAGTTTGGTTTATGCCAAATGGTGTTTAGTCATTATTATTATATTACACCCACTATAAACAAACTATTTCAGGACTATATTTATAACTGTAGAGGTCCCGGGGTTGCAAAAAAAAATCCAAGATTAAATTTTTTTTTTTTCTCAAACGTTTCAAAATTGTTTTATTTAAAAGCTAGTGTTAAGAGCTCAATGTTAAAGTTATTATTTAAAAAAGGAATTGTTGTCAACACAATAAGCTATATTTGGTTAAAACCAAAATATTATATATTTCGTTTGTTTTTATTTATAAGGACATAAAATAAATTCAAAACTTTGAAAATATATGTATTTTTAATTTTATTAATATATTCACAAAAGTTTGTAGAGGCCCCTGGATTTGGAGTGGTCCTGGGGATTTAACCTCTGTCACCCTCACCCGTTTAAATCTTGGCCTGGTCACTGAACAAAATCACCTGTAATGTATAGGTTAGGCTTTGAATTCTGGAATGTCAAGCTGAAAATGTGTTTTTACAAATCTGTTAAAACAAAATGATTCTCCCCTCCCCTATTCATGCAAATGTGTGTGCACTTTCTTAAACCATTAGTTAACTTAGTAATACATTATTAGACTGATTCTAATATAATGAGTTGTTCATAACAATTACAATTAAATCACCAAGCATCAGGTAAGCCTGCACCAAAATAATTACCGAAAAACCAACACTAGTAGCTCACAATTTGTGGTTCTTAGGTATGTTACAAAAAGCTGTGTTTTGCCCTTCTAAGAGGACATTAGTTCACATTTCCGACTATCAGCACTAGTGGGATTTATTGGAGCTAAGCTCAGCAGGGCTACATTTATATTTACAAGAAGTGCTACCTCTGGTACAGCCTGTATCTTGATAATCATCAACTTATACTAATATAATGTAGTATGAGGAAAATTAATTGCACCTATAACTATAAAAACATCCCTGGATAAAACCAAATCCAAAGATGTTTTTATCGGGTTTATTTTACGCCAATCTTACAAACACCCCTATTCTATCAACACATGACCTAAAAACTGGCCTGGTATTAATAAAAACACATCCTTCAGTCCCCCATCCAACAATATTTATCAATAATAAGTCTTCGAAAATGCCAGGAAGGGGACCTTGGGCCCCAAGCTCATTTTGAACATGCGCTACCGACTGTGGTAAGGTGTTTTGACATATGCCAGTAAATTTGGCTAGGATTTTAACCCCGACTTGATGACAAACCGTGACAAAATGAGAGAATAATTCCTTAGACCGATCGACCACCACTGTAGGTAGCTGGTTTCTTCACCCGAAAGTATATTTTGGTCATATAAATTGTTATTGCACATGAAATATAATTTCAAATATTTAACAATGTATCGGAAATTGCAGCCTAAATAACTAAATAAACAAATAAGTGCCTATAGTTTCTACAAGAATGTAAAATTGACCAAAATTGTACGTGTAGTCGATATTATCAATGTTTGTGTTAAATGGGACTAGCTGACATAACTCTTAAGTTTTCAACTTTACAACTATATTATAGTGCTGTGGGTGACCTGGTGGTCTAGGGGTAAAGTGTCAGACTTCTATTCTGGCGGCCAGGGTTCAATCCTCGGTCCCGGCAAAGATTTATCTGATTACCAAACCCTTCCTTCACCTCTGACAAGACATCTTGTGAATGTGGGGAATGCCAGGCCTCCACCGTGGTTCGGATTCCACGTTAAACTGTAGGTCCTTCATTTCATCTCGCAATCACCCTACCATTACACATTAGCGTGAGTGTGTATAACCCGAACGGGTAGTAATACGCGGTGCTAATAATAATAATAATAATAATAATATAGTGCTGTGCTATTTAAGACTGGTGATGTCTAACTCGAGCTATAAGCTGTGCAACTTCAAAACACCATCACCACACGTAAAGGGGAGGTGCTATTGGCTCGTAGGAATTAGAAATTTTCTTATTTCCTTTGCATAATATACCCATGTAAAATAAAATAAAAGATAGCAAGACAAATTTTTCATGTTTTACTTTAAATATTTAAAGAGGTTTAATATGGTTTTATCAGACCTAATGTAAAATATATCCATTTAAGATTTTGCGGGCGTTGTTCATGACTATTAATACAGCCCCCCTTAAAAATACTTCTCGGCCTCCCCACAAAATTGGAACGAGTCTTATGACGTGATATATTTGAAAAATCTTGAAACTGAGACACAATGCTAATTTTAATTTTTTTGAAAAAACAAATGGTTTAAAATGCGTATTGGTATTTTTTCTTTAAATATATGAATCATTGAATGTGTTACGCTCAAATTTTTCCTTGCCTAACTGTAATTATAGTTAATTTGTCCTTATTAATAAATTAGCATCTTAACTTATGATGCTTCTTAGGGTTAATTAACAATAGCTAAAATGATTTAGAGTATTTATTACACGTTGCACTAATTACATTATAGTGAACTGGGTCACATATTTCCCAGAAAACTACGTTCCTCAACCTTCACTTGAAAATTGGGCAGAGCTGTCCCGCTCCAAACATGATAAACAAATTCAAAAAGAACATTCTAGAAGCTTGATACCCCGCATACCAATAATACACCAATCAAAGCCTTTGCCTGGCCACTGGTGTAATGAATGGTCTTTGCCACTTGGGGTGACCCTCCTTTTTTGGAGCAATGGAGGGTATCTGGTCTTCACCGCTGACAAAGAGTGAAATATTTCTTATCATAACCTAATCCATCAACAGCGCTGTGCCACTAATGGATCCCTTTCCCTTTATTCTGAGCCGCACCCACCTTCCTCTCCAGCAGTCAACAGTACAATGTCAATAATTATGAGAAAATATATATACAATACGATAGACTTAACATATCAAATGTTGCATACTAAAGTATGCTAATTTAATAAAAAGAACTAAGTTCATTTTAAGCTACAAAATGGCAACTCTACTGGGTAGAAATAGGATAGCACTCATGGGGAAACCAATAGGTCAGAGAGAGATCCTAAGTTCCTAGATGAGCCTGTACTGCCATTTAAGAGTGGGTGTAAGGTTCACTATGGACGCTAGGCGGGCTTGCCTAAGTATCAGACGGAAGAGAAAGTTTGATTAAATTACAAACCTCACTGTTTTACTCGATTGGATTTGGGTTCACTCCGAGATCATTTTATAGAGCAACCAATTATCTTGTAAGGCAAACCGTTAAGCTAAGCCAATTATTCAAACAATAAAATACAACGCGTTGAAATCTTAGAATATTAATATTGTGCTAAGTAAACCACCATACTAATAACATTTACATGAAGCTTATTCCTTTTTTACAAATTATTCTAGTATTTACATTTCATTCATTTTATTTTTTATCTTTGACTTGTATATATTAACATAAAATATGACATGTAATTGCTTTTTATGTAACTAACTATATTCAAATAGCTTTGTTTTATCAATTCCACGTGAAGATTATTAATAAAAGTGAATAAGTTTAGTGTAGCTAAGTTATCAAATAGGTCATATAAATCCATACTATTAAAAGTAAGAGTTTGTGTATCTGTCTGTTTGCCATGAGCGTTGCTCGATATATGTAACGCAAAGATCTGAAATTTAAAATCAAAGCCAGAATGTTGAAATTTGTATTAGAATTTTTCAATTAATTAAAAACCGGAAAAAGTAGACCACTATTAACACCGGGAGAGAACTTTACTACTACAAAGTTCATACAGCTGTACAATGCGAGTTATAGTAGCCCCTGTGGAAAAACATGAATCCCTGGAAGCCTGAATTTTAAAATTTAAATCTTACACTTCTATCCCTTAGATACCATTTTTTCTATATAAAAATAGGGTGTTTTTTTTATATATTTACACTTTTGCACTTTGTTCCCATTATGTCAATTTTGCACGTCTTACAACTTTTTAACTTAAAAATATTTATCCAGGGCAAAGGCAGGTAATTATGCTAAAAAGTGTAAAAAGTGCAAAAAGGGTTAAATCCAATAAAATTATAAAAATGGTAAAAAGTAAATCTATTCATAAATGGCAATAGGGCCAAAAGAGCAAATATTGCAAAAATGTTGTAAAGGGACCACAATGCCAAATGTCATAAAGGGCACAATTTAGCAAAAAATTGTAAAAACGGCAAAAAGTAAGTCTTATAAAAATATTAAGTGTTAAAGAGTAAAGGGTTAGAGAGAATAAAGTAAATAAAAGTGGTAGAACGATTAAAAAGCCGCTTGAGGACTAAAAATGGTAAAAAGATTAAAGTTTACAAAGCTTAAACGGGGTAGAAAGGACAAATATGGTAAAAAGGCTAAAAGGGGCTATTAGGGCAAAAAGGATATTACTTTAAGGTAAATAGGCGTGAAAATTACAAAAAAAGGTCAAAAAGGGGTAAAAATATCAACCCGGGTAAAAAAGCTAAACAAGGTAAAATTGTTAAAAGGAATAAATGGGGTACAAAAATTATACCCTTAACAACCAATTATATATGATGTGACACTTTTATTTCTTTTTTATTAACACCAACAGGCAAAGTATTTTGTATAGATAATTTATATCTTTCATCTTAAAAAGAAATGTCATATTTTAAAATATATTCAAATTATGTATCTATGTATACATACTGTATTATTATTATTGTTATTATTATTAGCACCGCGTCTTACTATCCGTTCGGGTTATACGCACTTATGCTAATGTGTAAGCCTAATGGTAGGGTGATTGTGAGATGAAATGGATGGCCTACAGTTTAACGTGGGATCCGAACCACGGTGGAGACCTGGCATTCCCTACATTCACAAGTTGGTATTAATACACGTCTTGTCAGAGGTGAAGGAAGGGTTTGGTAATCAGATAAATCTGTGCTAGGACCGAGTATTGAGCCCCAGACCCTAGCTCAGAAGTCCGACACCTTACCCCTAGACGACCAGGTCACCTAGTGTATTATTAAGTCATCCTACGTTCACGTTTTGTAACACAATTTAAACCAATAAAGGATTAACATTTAAACATAATTTAATATTTGGTTACTATTTCCTGTGGTTTATTTAATATATTAAAAATAACAACGCCATTTTATAGACTCCCCATGTGAAGAACGGGTACACCAGCTTGTTAAATATAAAATAAGTCTTAACGGGTAGTAAGACTCCATGATACATAAAAAAACACGCTAATAAAATTTAAAAAATTTAAATCAGTTAATAAACATAAATAGATTAGAACTGTCATCGGCAAAACTCATTTTACATGTTTTTTATCAAATTAATCATCCAATTATAGTGAGGCCTACAATGTTGTTGAGGTCGTTTCGAAGTCACTATAAATAGATTGCATATTTCCACCTCATAAAAAGTAAAACTCTTAATAATGCTCTTCCTGGACATCCGGCAACATGGCGCGGTTCCAAGGCTGCCACATTTCTGATTCAGATCAATACTGAAACCGAGTGGAATGATCCTGCGCTGAGGACTGGAATATGCCTAGAATGTGAAACGATCGTCTTCCAAACTTAAATAAAGCTTCCTAGCTGCGAGACCGATTAGAGTTGGCGAAGCGGCTACTACTCTTGTCTTGGGCACGGGAGACTAAGGTTGGCGTATCGGCTACTACTCTTGTCTTGGGCACGGGAGACTAAGGTTGGCGTAGCGGCTACTACTCTTGTCTTGGGCACGGGAGACTAAGGTTGGCAGTAGTGGCTACTACTCTTGCCTTGGGCACGGGAGACTAAGGTTGGCGTAGCGGCTACTACTCTTGTTTTATCGTCAAGTCGCTACTTTTTTGGACAACAAAGCTAGTAATAGTCGGTATTATTACCCACATCAGCCATGTAGTCTAACACGCCACTCTCGTGTTAGACCAGACTTCCAAATACCGGGAGATCGGGTGCACTGAAGGTGGGTTTCCTAAATTGTTTTCCACTCTCTCTCTCTTTCTCTCTCTCTCCACGCTAATGTGTTTGTACTTACTCTAAATTAATACCTTCCTAATCCCGAATAGTACATAGCACCACGTCTACTATCCTTTCGGGTTATACGCTCATTCCCTAATACAAGTGTAGTTAGTACATAGGCGTACAAACCGAAAGGGTAGTAAGACGCGGTGCTAACAAATGTAAATATTCACTAAACAAATGTGTTTACGTATGAGTTAATAAATCGTTTACAAATACCAAGGAAGCAACAAACATGGGGATTTTACATACCATAGTATATATTCACAAATGATGTATTCTTGGCAACCTAAAACTTTTTATTACTGGAGCTTTTGATTAGAGTTTAATAAAACAATAGATTAATTTTAGTTGAGTAGTTGCCTCAACTCAAATCAAACCAGCCCAATGGGATAGCTACCAGTGTCCCGGTGGACCGGTCCCCTACTGGCCTCTAGAAGCTATTTAATGAGTGGTCCATTGCTAGCATATTTTTGAACATTATAATTTGCGGTCTTGTTGGGGACGAGGTTCACTAGGTAACTGACCCATTTTCTTCCCCTTGGGTGCGCCACTGAAGTCAGGAGTGTCAACCAAACTATCACAATGCACAACTAAAAGTGGTTGTTTAAAGAGCTACCTCGTCTTCAAGTTTAACAATATTATTTATATCACTCCCTTCAAATGAAAATTGATAAATAAAAAACCGCCTTTGTCTCAAACCGTCATGGTAAGTTATAAATGGTACAGCGTACAGGGACTCCTTGTACAGCGTGGCCATGACTTTACTTGTCCAAGGAGTCCCGACGGCCAACAGCTATAACCAAAGTCTCGCAGCACGGCTGAGCAGTCGCGCTAGTAAAACACTTCCATTCTGAAGTACCAATGAATAAGGCAGGCCGCGACCGCCGGTCGTAGCAGCCAACAGTTCCTAGGAAAACACAGCTTTAGGGTTCGGATAGGTGAGGACACACTACCGTCCCTAAGCTCATGTGAGCAGCCGTATTTTTGTTTAATGGAGTGGTGTGCATTCATACTGGAGTCACTACATACACATCACGTGAGCTTATGTCTCTTAATGTCCATACGCTCTCTCACAACTTCTGTGGCTGCACATATTTTGTGAGCCATGATTACGTTGGAGTCGTGTGAGTAGACAAGTCATGTTGTTTTCTTGGTTGTCAAGAGTAGTGAAAATCGTTAAGTATGAAATAAAGGCGTCTATAAAACGTGCGTAGTCAAGTTTGTTTTTTTTGTCACGAGACTATAAGATGATCTAAGAACTTGAATTCTTCCTTCGTCAACCTAAAGTACATTTCAAATCAACTTGGATGTTCTTGAGTTTCTTAACAAATTTATTAAACTCGTCTTCTTTCTTTTCAAATTAATTAGATGCATCCACACAATTTTCCTATGACTCCCTATATTAGCCACCAATACCAAAAAATCATTTTCCCGCTCATTTTCAAACTCAGAGGAACTGCTTGAGAGCGTGCATCACATGCCAATCAACTCTGTGATACAGTCGGCTATAAATCGTAAGTTTACACCAACACTGCTGCACATGGATCATTTATAATTGAACATTAATGGAGATAAAGAGCTAATATTAGTTTCTAATACCAAACATTGTTGAAATATTAAATGATATTTGGATAAAAACTGCATTTAAAAGGCAGTTTTTGACCATTTTAGAATGGCTTCACAGATAAGCACTGTGCACAAATCTTCATTCTGTCATAACAGGGACATACTGTAGTTATTAACAAGTAACGTTGTTGCTTTGTTTCCCATCGTCATCACGGAAAATTTCAAGTGATTTTAAAATACGAATGCACTGCACACATTTCTGGCATATCTTAGGCCTTTTATTTATCTTCTCATTTGCTCCAATACCATGCACGCGTGCACACAAATGCAGATGCGAGCCGGGAGCTGAGTTGGGCCTACTATGATGAACGCTTTTAATCTACTAGNNNATTCCAAGACAGTAGAACTTTATACTTTAAATAAGAAACATAATCAAGTTTCCAGCCTGTAGCCGTGTCAGTTTAGTAAAAATGCCTCCATCTTCCTCTATCCTTCCACACGTTTTCCTCCTGTAATTGCTTCCTTTATTTTCCTCTCACTTGCACACTTTCTGTTATCTGCTCTTCCCTTCTCTTTCTTGGATTCCCTTGCGGTCTTTTTCCTAAATACTTCATTTACATAATTTTCTCTCCTTCATCCTCATTACATGGCCATACCTTCTCGGTCTTACTTCCCCTACTAGCTCATGTATTACCCTAGCAAGGATTCTAAAGGTTGTTTCACACAGAACACTAAGCTAATATTTGCTCTGTTAGCTCTTTAGAAATAATAATAATAATATTTAGCACCACGTCTTACTACCCATTCGGGTTATACGCTTTTAGTACTAATTACGCTAATGGGTTAGGAATTGGTAAGGTTGAATTAGAGGAAGTGAACCCGCATTTGCGTGGAGGGAGAGTGGAAAACCATTTAGGAAAAACCACCCCACAGTTCACCCGACCGAGATTCGAACCTCGATCTCCCCCTCCTCAGCAGTCGAGCTCAACACGACAAGCGTGTTAGCAAACTACGCCACCGAGGCGGGTGTTAGCTCTTTAGAAAAATATCGGATCATGTATTTAAATGCGTTGGTTGACACAGAAAGCTATGCCTTGCTATGTTTTTTCCAATTGCTAGCCGGGCAATTTTTCCACTCCCATCTTGAGCCCTCTTATGTTGCGCATGCGCATAACGAAACTTGGGCTCCGTGTTGAGCATTATTATTATTTAGCACAGTGTCTTACTACCTGTTCGGGTTATACGCTTTAAGTACTAATTACGCTAATTAATTGGGAAGGTTGAATTAGAGGAAGTGAACCCGCATTTGCGTGGAGGGAGAGTGGAAAACTTTTTATGAAAAACCACCCCTAGTTCACCCGACCGAGATTTGAACCTCGATCTCCCTGTCCTCGGCGGTCGAGCTCAGCACGACAAGCGCGTTAGCCAACAACACCACCGAGGCGGGTTCCGTGTTGAACAGATGCAGTGCTGGTTTGGTGAAAATAACTAAAGATGTGTTGGAAGTTTTGTTTTCCGTTTGTTTAACGTGTATTTAAGTAATATTCTGTAAGCTTTTGTATTTAATAATTTTTTTTATATTAACGTGGAAGCGTTAATTGGACCAGTCAAACCTCAATCTCCTAAATTTTCTTCATCTTTCAAAACAGCTGCTAGAAGCAGAATCTTTTCTTCCTCAGTACTATCATCTGAACTTAAACAAGATATTTTGGAGAACGCCATCATAACTAAACTTCACTGGAGCAGACCAAAAAGAAACAACAATGAATTCTGGAATAAAAAGCGGGGCCATCGGTTAGCTTAGCAATAAGTGTGAAAGCAAACTGACAAAGTCTTAGCAGAGGACAGCATAGCATAGCTTAGCTTAGCATTCTGTGTGTATCAACCTTTAGGGAGTAGGGGCCACTAACGTAGTAGTGACGCTCGATACAAGGAGCCTACCTAGTGGTTGCCACTTATCCTCTGCTACTCATTACTGATCTCACCAACAAGTGTTATACACCGGGATCTGAGTAACCTAATGGAGGTTGGGTTGAACCCCTGCGGAAACCAGCTCAGGTGCAAACAACAGGCAGGAGACGTGGTGTGGGCCAAAACCAACAAACTTGGAACAGGTTGGCCCCCAACTCGGCAGGCTGGGAGTGTGAGGGTTGGTGATGATGAGCTAAATCATCATCAGCACCCGTAGCCTCAGTTAGGGAAGGTTACCACTGAAAGGTGTTTTCACGAAGACAATGGTGGCACAAATTATGGGAGTGAGATATTGTTGTGGCACAAATTCAGAACTAGGTGGTGACATAAGTTTCAGAATTTGTGCGCTTAATTTAGTGTTAATGACATTTGAAGTTGTCAGCATCCAAAGATTGTAGGTGTCTTCTCGAAAACTATCACGTAATAAATTATGAGAGTGAAATATTCTTGTATCGTAGATTCAGAACTAAATAATAGTATGGCTTTCAGAATTTGTTCCGTTATATCTGATATTACGTGGGATTAGCAACACTCATCGTTTTTGGTGTTCAAACGAAAACTACAGCGGGACAGATTATGCGAATAGGATAGTAAGGCCTACTGGTGTACCGTGGTGGTAAATTAGGCGACCACAGCCCAGAGCACCACGCATCGCTGTTCGATAACGACACGAATGAAGTTAGTGTGAGTGGCAACCATGCACAGTCCACATTTCTTGTTTACTTGTACTTAATAATATTTTAAATACATCTGACAAAATCAAAAAGTTTTCACGCATAGTAAGTCATGAATTCCCCAAATTAATAATGGTACGAAAGAAAGCGGATGCAGAAAAATAACTTTTAACATTACTCAGGAAAGAAGATTCTTTCCTATTTCTGATTACATCAATTTCATTGGGTTTTTGTGGTGCTCAATACAAAGATATATATATATATATATATGACTATTTATATAAATAGTCATATTTCCTGCTGTCAACATATTTTAAGCGGTTTTATGATATAATACCTTAAAAACAATTGGATATTTCCCATTAGAATAGTAAGCTAAACATTCGGATCATCAAGAATGAATATCGAAGAGAAAGGTACTGCTTCCCAATAGTGGCCTTAAAAGAAATGAATATTTGCCAAGCATAGCAAGTTAATTTTTTAAAGAACATTAAGGTGACTACAAACATAAATGTGAATAAGTTCAATACTTTTCATTCGAAAAACCATCTAATGGGTCGACAGTCTAATAATACTATCAAATTATTTGATGATTTTCATTCGATAGTGCCCATAACTAGAAGTTTTATAGACAAACGGTTCAAACTATAATTTCAGTTTTCATTGAATATTGTATCAGGCCCAAATTCATCCATTCTCGTATAGTATATTGCTTTATTTCATCCATTTCTTTAACTTGGCGATTTGATTCCGGACTATCCTAGTCACCCACTAGACTAACGAGCGATCCATAATCCACTCAGTGCCAATATAGATTTAATAAAAAATAAATCGCTCGCTAGCACGTGGACATATGATATAGGTAGCTAAAAAGTGGGGCCACTGTCGTCACGTCAGATGAACTCATGTGACCGCACATTGTAAATATATGACGTGACATGCTGTACAGACTTACACTATAGTCACGCCATGTCACTACATGCGCTCTAGTTTCGTTTTAAGCAATAGGTATCTTATCTTCCAATACGGCATCTTACTTTATTTTCCGAGTACTTTGGTTTATTTCGGCCACTACTTTACTAAACCTGTCATGGCCAAAACCTGAGTAGCGGAGTTGCCATTTAGAGGTCATAACAGTAGGTGCTGCAGCAATCATAACGGTGCAGATTCAGAAAAACATACCAATATTTAGTGCGAAATTTGTGCCGTAAGAATAAGATGTAGTTTGTGCAGTTAAGGTGGGGATGAATGGGACGCGAGAAAAGGTCAGAGTTTTTGTAGTTTATACAGCAAAATGCTTTTTGGTGCAAACAAATAAAATATTGCTTCACTACAAACAGAGTTTAATTTTATTCACACAGTGATATCAACACTTGTTGAATATCTGTCAAGGGTGTCCTGGAATAATTTAATGACTAACTTTTTCTTTTCATTTAAAAAGTTTGTCATCTAATGCCGGTATACTCAAGACAGATATTCAACAAATGTTGATATCACCATGTGAAGAAAATTACACTGTTTCTACTAAAGCAATAGTTAATATAGTGTGACAAAAAAAGTTTTGCTTTTAAAAACTGCAAAAACACTGGCCTTAACTTGCGTTCCAAACATCCCCACCTTAAGATGTACTTTGCCTACCTCCCTCGATGACAGTCACCTCTCTTCTTTTACACTCCGGTCATTTAATTGGCTAGATATTCTTCTTTGAGTCTAAAACTCCAACCGAGTATTGCTATTGCGCTAGCATGCCGAGTGCCATTTCACACGAGAGCTATTTTATCTCGCGAACATTTATTCACGCGATCACTTCTGACGTTGGGTTACCTGGAGGTCTAGGGGTAAAATGTCGGACTTCTGAGTTGGGGGTCCGGGGTTCAATTCTTGGTCCCGGCACGGATTTATCCGATTACCAAACCCTTCCTTCACCTCTGACAAGACGCGTATTAATCACAACTTGTGAATGTGGGGAATGCCAGGCCTCCCCCGTGGTTCGGATCCCACGTTAAACTGTAGGTTCTCCATTTCATCTCACAATCGCCCTACCATTACACATTAGCGTAAGTGCGTATAACCCGAACGGGTAGTAAGACGCGGTGCTAATAGTAAGTATTGGCGGAGGTTTCAGAATTTTTGT
Organism: Timema shepardi; assembly: GCA_902151425.1. Taxonomy (NCBI): domain Eukaryota; kingdom Metazoa; phylum Arthropoda; class Insecta; order Phasmatodea; family Timematidae; genus Timema; species Timema shepardi. Next base: position 181,821 of record CABFVX010000933.1, read on the forward strand.
CGTTTGAGTGTTGTTTAGGGGTTTTCTCAAATCCTATAGTGGCACAAATTATAGGAGTGGGAAATTATTGTGGCACACATTCATCACTAAATATTTGTGTAGGTTTGATAATTTGTGCCACTATGGGTGCTGGCTGCTATGTGAAGGCAGTAGCAACCAATGTTTTTTGGTGTCTTATTGAAAACTATGGTGGCACAAATAATCTTAATAGAATATTATCATGGCACAAAGAGCACAAAAGATTGGTCTTAGTTTCCGAATTTGTGCCGTTATAAGTGCTGCCTTGCCAACTTAACGGACCTGTGGGAAGTCTGGTTGGTGGCGCGTTGCGTGAAGTAGTAAGGTTTGCAAAGGGAGGGTGGGGGAGTGAGTGAGGGAGTGTGGGAGGGGAAGGGGATTCGTGATCCAGGGTGTAGCTCTGGCGCGCGTTGCTCCCGGGTTTAGTTGCAGCTGGGCGCTAGGACTGACGGGGTGGGGGTCTAGACCTTGCTTGTTTCGACGTCATAAAAAAACACTATCTCTCTCTCGCTCTCTTTCTATTTCTCTCTTCCTGAGTGTCTCCACCGATTCGCGGACGTCCATTGCAGCTGAGCCTGCCTATTGGAGCATCGCTTTACCCTGACGGTGACATCGAAGCTGTGCTAGGTAGGCTTCCTAGTTTAACTGCATCAGTTTGTGCCTCTTGGGATTTGGCCGTTAAGTTTCTTCTGATTTTATTGTGAAAGTCAAGTGTGTGTGTGTGTGTGTGTGTGTGTGTGTGTGTGTGGATATAATAAATCAATATTTGACGTATGTGCTTACAACGTGCTTTTAAATATGTGTGTTATATCTCACTATAAGCTGTTTAGTTTATATGGTTAAACAAAAGTTCTAACATTTAGCTTTGTTTTAATTAAGTTTTTTTTTAAATTTTGTATTATGAAACCAAAATAGTTTTCAATGGTCAGATACAAGTGGCTTATAGCTTGTAGGCCTGTTAGGCGATGAATAACTTATCAAAAAATAATATTCTCTGTAAATTAAATATTCTTTTAAATGTGCAGCTTACTCTTATTTTTCTGATTAAAATACGAATTTATGATGTTCATATAATTATATTAAGATCTTTATATCTCGTTTACGTTTTGCATTTTATATATAATTTTTTTCGTACAAATATTATATTTAGTTGGTCCACCCTTTTAAGTCATATTCAGTTTCATGTTTTGAAAAAAAAAAGCCTTTTTTATGTTTTAATGGCTGACATAAAACAGTAGTAAAAAAAAAGAAATGTAGGTTTATTTTAGTTTACTTTGATAGTTTTTTTACTATCATATATGTAGACTTTAATGGTTAACTTTCCTTAGTCACTATTTTAAGAAATATTTGTGTGCCATCCCATAGATAGCAACGTCCCTTGGATTTGTAAATGAAATTCGTGGCTCGGAACAGTTGCATTTAACTTCCCTCGGCCCCATCCCCTCAATACTCCCGTAGAGACAAACTACTCACGATCCCCTCAGTATTATTTGAGTCCCCCCCAACCTCTAGACGAGACCTCAAGCCACGTTGCCATGGTCTGATGAACCTGCCTGTGGCGTTGGTGTCGACTGAGACGTCGACTTTTCCCTACGCGCGGTGTTGCCACAGCAGCGAACCTCCCCTCAACATTCCCTCCAAACCCTGCCTATCCCTTAAAACCTCGAGACAATGGAGCCCTAAATTAATTTTAAAATTTATACTTTATTCTATATAATTGGAAAACATTTTCAATTGTTATGTTTTCAAATTTTTATATTTCTAAGAGTTTGAAAAAGTCACCAAACCTCCCCACTGATTAAAGGTGTCTGTCTCGTTTCTCAATAATAGGAAGGTCGGGGTTTGAATCTCTGACGGGTGTACTGAGTGTTTTTACCAACTGGTTTTCCACAATATCTCCACTATCTTCAGTGGTTGAATGGTCTCTAATAGACTAGAATGTTGATGACAGGGAGATCAGAGTTCAAATCTCTGTTTTGTGGGTGTTGAATTTTTTCCATAAATGAGCTCTCCACTCATCATCCACGCGAATGCTGGTACACTTCCTCTAACTTCAACCTTTTCATCCTCGATACATTAGCGTAATTAGTACAAATGCGTAATACCCAAACAGTTAGTAAGACGTGGTTCTAAATCAAAATCTCGACGCAAATGTGGGTACATTTATTCTAAATTATACCTTCTTCTCAACCCCACCTGTTTAACAATACATAATGCCCATATTGGGTTGTAAAACAATCGTAGTAGCTGGAATATAGGATATTTAATAAAAATTAAGGGCGGTTTTTACTCTAACTTTATAAAGCTCACTTTTGTTTACAATTTGTTGGTTCTAATTTATATTGAGATCGAATTTTAAATGCGTTGAAATAGTTAACGTAAGTTTTTTAAGCATCCGATGGTATGAGTACATGGTTTAATTGAAGGACTTCCTTTACCCAACTTTTGTAAGCTCTAGCTAAGGTACCATCAAGATTCAAACCGAACTCCTTCAGACTAATAACTCTTTTTATCACTCTAATCATGGGAACCGGCAGTGGTCTTGTTATAATTAGTTATCAAAACTATTGAATCACCTATCAATAAGTATATATAATTAAAACATTAATCAAAGCATTTATGAGCTATGGTAGGGTTGCCGTTGCCATAAAAAAAAGATAGAGGTAGGCCTATCGTAGAAAAGGTATTGGGTTGTATTGACACTGTTCTTAGATACAAACCATGTGATTTGAGCAAGCAAGAAAGTTTATTTAGACGATTTTTAGCCTAGTTTTATTTATTTTGTATCTACGTTAACAAAATGTAACTGATTACTTCATACTATTGCGTTTGTGTCCTCCAGCGTAGTCTTACTAAATCCATTAGCTGTATTTTCGTTGCGTTATATTAAGGTTACGATAATGTTATGAAATAAATTCTCAAAACGTATAGTTTCCCTTTCTGTAAAACATATTTTCTTAGAAGGCATCTCCTAGAATTTAAAAAAAATTATAATTGCTCTATCTAGATTAAAAAATGTAAACTTCGTTTACCTTGTAAAGTAGCAAGGCTACCTTCCTTCTATCCACTATCTTGCAGCAGTGATACTGCTTCTATCTTCCAGGTGAAATGGAACGTACTTATTTTAGAGTTGAAATGTTTTAATGGATATTAATTTTAATTCCAGATCATTTAAGATTGCATCTTATTATTAATAATGTGTGTTCTATATTTTACAAACACCGAAGGTAATTTGTGGGTAATATTATTTTTCAGAATAAAGGCTATTGGAGGTCAGATGGGTTTTATTACTAGAAACTATTGGCTTTATCTTAGGTGCTTACGTCTAAAGTGTTTACTTTGTATTTGAACCTTGACAGAAACGGTATAGTTCATGAAATTGTCCTTTTGGGTTAAGTTTGTTAAGTCGGTGTGCTCTGGAAGTAGATATTTATTATTAATTTTTTCCATGGCGCTTATTCTCTAAATAATAAGCTAGTGTGGGCATAAATTAACTCTCAATAAATTATATCTTCAACTCTTCATAAATCTAGCAGCATGATGATCACGTGGAATGAAAGTTGGGCTAATCTTTCCTGGTTTGTCGATAACTGGGAGGTTGGGGTCTCGAATTCCGGTGGGTGTAAGGTAGCTGACTTTATCTAAAATTGTTTATCGTTCTCTATTTTCCTGAAAATGTGAGTTTATTTCTTACAAATTCTACCATATTCATCTTTACCCCCAAACGAGTAATTACAACCCGTTTATCCTTGGTGGGTAGTAAGACGTGGACAGTTCTTTAGGAATTAGGTGCTCACGGCAGATTTAAGATATCTGAAATTATTAGCAAAATGTTCCCTTGCAGGGATTACATCCCAGCACTTTTAGCTTAATCACTAAGTCTAAAGCTCCGAAGATTTAAATACTTACTAATCCATACTTTACATTTCAACTGTCGAGAATATTTAGACCATAATTTACTATAATAATTATTCAGTGTGCATTTTGGCTTTGAATGGTTACCTGGCGTTCTAGGGGTAAGGTGTCAGACTTCTGTTCTGGGGGTCCGGGGCTCAATCCTCGGTCCCGGCACAGATTTATCTGATTACCAAACCCTTCCTTCACCTCTGACAAGACATCTTGTAAATGTGGGGAATGCCAGGCCTCCACCGTGGTTCGGATTCCACGTTAAACTGTAGGTCTTCCATTTCATCTCACAATCACCCTAACATTACACATTAGCGTAAGTGCGTATAACCTGAACGGGTAGTAAGACGTGGTGCTTGTAATAATATTGATATGTAAAACAGAAAATTGTCATGGAATTGGATTGGTTGAGGAAATTCATGAAATTTTATCAAATTTCTGTAATTTTAAAAGTTTGTATGATGAAAACATGATCTTGGATTTACATTATTCAAAATAATATTTTTCTTTCAGTTAAAACATACCGCGTATCTCTTGTAACACAGCTGATCATATCAAGTAGACTAATATCAGATCTCAAGGTCAACATGTGATTTTTCGTGTAGTCTTTCCACCCTTACCCTACCTTGTCTTGAGCCAGAGTTGAGTCATGACAATGAGCATGCGTGAGACTTCAACTGTACTGTACTATAGGTATAAGGAACTAAGCACGACTCCGCTTTGATGGCCGCATAGTCTAACGCGCTGTTCTTGTGGTAGACTTTATTGCCAATGACGGGGAGATCGAGGTTTAAATCTCCTTCGGGTGTTCCAAGGTTTTTTTTTCCAAAATGGGGGCACAATTCCTACACACATAACCCGCCTCATTCCTACCATATTAGAATAATTAGTACATAAAGCGTAAATTCGAACGGGTAGTAAGACGTGGTACTTAAAAAACTAAGAATGAATCTTTATTACAACTATTTGTAAACACCCACCTCGGTGGCGTAGTTGGCTAACGCGCTTGTCGTGTTAAGCTCGACTGCCGAGGACGGGGAGATCGAGGTTCGAATCTCGGTTGGGTGAACTGGGGGTGGTTTTTCCTAAATGGTTTTACACTCTCCTTCCACGCAAATCTGGGGTCACTTCCTCTAATTCAACCTTCCCAATTCCTAATCCATTAGAGTAATTAGTACTTAAAGCGTATAACCCCAACGGCTAGTAAGACGTGGTGCTAAATATTTTTATTATTATTTGTAAACAATTCTGGCGCTAGGAAATCTTTTAATGGTGAAATATGATCTAACCGAAATCTATTTTGAAATATCCAATAGCCCATTGCCTTAAGCGGAAATCCTTAAGCACCTTCATTATGTGACACAATTTCAAAATGTGTGTATTTTTAGTTAAAAAAAGTTTTTAACTAGATCTGACATAAATAAAATTATTTTAGTGATTGATATATAATGATCTGGAATAATCGGGGAATTAAAAATAAGTTTGCTAGACAACCTGTTATTATTAATGAAAATTGAATCATATGATTGCAAAGCCATAGATTTAGTTTCTGCACACAGTTTTATATGAATATAATTTTTATATTTAAGTAAATTAGGCATTGCTACACTAGGTATGTTGTTAAATGTTACATTTAGGCCCAGGCGTAGTACGTAGAAATGTAAAACTTTCGCATCCATGGCGATAGGGTAAACAGTGCCGCCGATCGCAAAGTCACTTCTATTTAGTTTTGGTCTAGCTGTGCATATTCATTGAAGTTGGTAAGCAGGATGAAACATATCATGGACCTGCTTATGTTCTTTGTGTGCATGTTTTATTTGTATAAGCCTCTGTTAGCGTTTGCAATCAGAATCTGAGATTATTTTCTATCAAGAAATTAGGCTAGGATGGCAGAAACTAAGGGGACTTAAGTTATGACGTCACTAGTCTAGATAGAGAATTGGAAATCACACTGTGGCTGAAATAAGGAGGTTTGCCACGATCAGGCACCGGCCTCTTAAATTTTAAGATGAATATACTTGCATCTCTGATATTTTTATGTTAGTGGTTTTTGGCTTTAGTTGTAAGTGTATTTTAAATGTATAAGCAAGCCTAGTTAGCTAAATTATTATTAACTTATGTAAGCAATGACTTAATTGATAACGAAATATAGACCGTTTCCATAATAAAAAAAGGCCAGGTTACAAGTGGATGTAAACTTAACTTTTTTTGTGATTGTAACATAAGTGCTTAACCCCGTTGTCTATGGAACAAAGTGGATCTCTCTGTAGTACATGCAAACTATATAATTAAGTTGGTTAAGTGTAAGTAAAAGGTGGTAGCCTTAACTTCGCGATTAAAGTCGATTATAATTATTATTATTATCTCTTGTAGTACGCTCTATTTGTAATGTTGGCTATTACACGCTTTATTGTATCAATGCTGGTTACTATGCGCTTTATTGTCTCAATGCTGACTACTGTACCCTTTATTGTCTAAATGCTGGCTACTACGCACTTGATTGTATCAATGCTGGCTACTACGCGTTTTATTGTATCTATGCTGGCTACTATACGTTTTATTGTATCAATGCTGGCTACAATTATGGCTACTGTACGCTTTATTGTCTCAATGTTGGCTACTACGCACTTTATTGTATCAATGCTGGCTACTTTGCACTATATTGTCTTAATGCTGGCTAATTTGCACTATATTGTCTTAATGCTGGCTAATTTGCGCTATATTGTCTCAATGCTGGCTAATTTGCGATATATTGTCTCAACGCTGGCTACTACGAGCTTTATTGTCTTAATGCTGACTACTGTGCGCTTTATTGTTTCAATGTTGGCTACTTAGCGTTATATATTTTTAATGCTGGCTACTTAGCGCTATATATTTTTAATGCTGGCTACTTAAGCGCTATATATTTTTAATGCTGGCTACTTAGCGCTATATATTTTTAATGCTGGCTACTTTGCGCTATATATTTTTAATGCTGGCTACTTTGCACTATGTATTCTTAATGCTGGCTACTACGTGCTTTATTGTCTTAATGATGGCTACTACGCGCTTCAGTGTATCAATGCTTAATACTATATTTTTATTTAGGGGAAGTGGTGAGAAGGGTGGGCGGATCTTACTGCCCATTTGGAATATATGCATTTAAATAGGCTAGCGAAGTAGGAATTAGTACGGAAGATGTTCGAGGTAGATTGCCCTCATGTATGGGGATGTAGAGTGGGCGACCTTTAAGGGAAAACCACCAAAAAATCACTCGACCGAGATTCGAACCCCTATCTCCCCGAGTTAAAGCATTCGACCACCGAAGTGGGTGTTTGAGAAATTGAAACCACAGAAATATGTTATTGACCTCAATGACGCTAAAATAGTTGAGCAGAAAATACAAGAAGCCATAAACCAAGTAGGTCAATAATATTCCTGGGTGGAGAAGACTGGCAGTAGGAAAATGAAAAGGGGAAGAGGAAAATACAACTGACAATATAATTTTTGCAGTGAATCCTCAATTAAATGACATAGTTCGTTTCGCAAAGATCCATTCTACGATCCTTTTCCATTTACCGTCGTTTCTTGGTAATTTAGATCTTAACTATAAACCAAAATATGTGAAGTTTTGGAATTTTAATAGTAGAAAGTTTCAATTTCTAAACCATGTTTACAAGTGTATACATACATATAAACTATATATGAGAGGTGACCTGGCAGTCTAGAGGTAAGGTGTCGGATTTCTGTGCTGGCGGCTGAGGTTCAATCCTCAGTCCCGGCATAGATTTATCTGATTACCAAACCCTTCCTTCACCTCTGACAAGACGTGAATGTGGGGAATGCCAGGCCTCCACCGTGGTTCGGATTCCACGTTAAACTGTAGGTCCTTCATTTTATCTCGCAATCACCTTACCATTACACATTAGCGTAAGTGCGTATAACCCGAACGGGTAGTAAGACGCGGTGCTAATAATAATAATAATAATAATAATAATATATTACTATAGTTTCATATAAAATGGTTTCATGCTCATTTAAGTAAACACTAAACTCGTGTACTTTTAAAAGGTTTTGTCAATATTTAAACTTAAGTGCAACATCTGAGTGGCAATATCTCAATTACTGAGGCAGCCCTCTAAGCGTGGGGCTGCAGGGAACATGAGAAAAGGACAGTTTTTTAAAGTTTTTATAGCAAAACATTTTTGGCCAAAATAAATACAATATAGCTTCGGTATAAACTTGGTTTAATCTTCTTCACATTTTGACCGCAACATTTGTTGAATATTTGTCATAAGCATGTTAGCATTTGATGAGAAACTTTTTAAACGAAGAGGAAAGATTGTCATTAAATTCTAGGACATTCTTGACATATTTTAGAGAACTGTTGAGGTCACCATGTGAAGACAATTATACTCCGTTTCTACTCAAGTAATATGTTGATGAAATAGTTTTGATAATTATTAAAATTGAAAAAATACGTACCCTTTCTTGCGTCCCCTACATCCGCACTTTATTGACAAGGATCATGCCTTATATTTACTACCGACCGCAGTATTCGTCACACGGTTGGAAATCACATTGCACTTAGTCTCTATTAATGGGGAGACTGGCTCAAATCCCGGCTGGGTTCATCGGAGTTGGGGATGGGGTTTCCCCACATGGGACCTAGCTCTCTAATACCATTCTTAGAGACAATGTGGGTTCATCTGTTCTAAAGCAATACTTCCCAAACTTTCGCTTGTCGCGTACCCCTTTAAGGGGCATGGTCCCAGACAAGCTATACACCAGACCCACATCCTCCAGATTAAAATGGCTGCGCTCTGCGAAGAGAGTTTGAGTCCATGAACATGGGGATCGCTAGGTGCCATTAGAGCTAGTTTAAAAAGAAAGAGCTCATTTTAAAAATGGTTTCACAAAATAAAAGTGAATATCCATCTCGAGTCAATCGAACTGCTTCCACAAAGTTATTCCGGTAGCGAACCAAACCCCTCTTCACACAATCCCCCCTCGCAAAGAGCTTACGCTGACTGCAAGTCAAGAATACAATGGTCCCTTTATGACGATCACGTTAAAAGTGAGTCTTTTAACAAATACTCATTTGGAATGTCTTTTAACACTGAGCATTGACACTAGCGCACCCCAGTGTTGATGGACTCAACGAGACATTCACCCAAAGCTTATATGTGAAACGAGATAATAGACATCTTTGCTGAAACGTAAGGGAAAAGATATCACCGCATTCCAACAAATACAATAAATGAAGTAATATACACCAACGGTCGACAATTGGTGGCCAACGAGCCAGAAGTCGTAACTGTATGTCTGAAGCCTAAAGTATTTACTTGAATGAATAAAGCTACCAAATTATTAAAAAGCAGACTCATTCATAAAGACTATTAGCTATTCGATTGTATGCGGACATGAAATGGATAACATTTTGACGCAGAATGCTATATTTGTTTCTATGTAAAAAACAAAAACTGGCGCTTAATACACAAGTAGCGATACTGGTTGGAAAGTCCTCAAATATAATTATTCAAAATAAATCACACCACGATCAATCTCATCACGTAAAAATTTATTTCTACGCCGATCTGATCCAAACCATCTCTTAAACATTAAGTTACGACAACATTGATCATTCAGTCTATTTTCACAATAAATTATTAATAAGGTCTTTTTTACTACCAATATCCTACTATATAGTAGATTTATGGTAGGGAAAAAGACCTTTCAGAAGTCAATTCCTACCGTGAATGAATTATATGGTACAAGTAATATGCAGACCGTACAGTTGGCAACACTGCACAAGACTGTGGCTGCAGGTGGGGGAGTCGCGTGAAATGGAAAAAAGAGAACATAGTATAAACGCGAACATAGCTACAAAATGTCTGGGAATTTAAATCTTCACGACTAAGTAAAAAAAACAACACAAAACGGCTCCTTGTGGATTTGGGTAAAAAGGAAAGCATCGGGACTTACAAATTATTTGTAATACAGCTGGTCCGCAACATTTTTTGATGGATACAAAATCAACATTAATTTGCCGTCCCCTGAAATACTATTATAGAAACACAAAAGTACAACCTTCCTCGACTCTAACCCACTTGCGTAATTAGTACATATGAGTAACCCGAACAGGTAGTAAAACACTGTGCTAAAAACAAACAAATCAAAACGGATACGTTTGTTATATTTTTATTAGCACCGCGTCTTACTACCCGTTCGGGTTATACGCACTTACGCTAATGGTAGGGTGATTGTGAGATTAAATGGAGGACCTAACAGCTTAACGTGGAATCCGAACCACGGTGGAGGCATGGCATTCCACACATTCACAAGTTGTGATCAATACACATCTTGTCAGAGGTGAATGAAGTGTTTGTTAATCAGATAGATCTGTGCTGGGACCGAGGATTGAACCCCGGACTCCCAGAACAGAAGTCTGACTCCTTACTATTATTATTATTATTATTAGCACCGCGTCTTACTACCCGTTCTGGTTATACGCACTTACGCTCATGTGTAATGGTAGGGTGATTGTGAGATGAAATGGACGACCTACAGTTTAACGTGGAATCCGAACCACGGTGGAGGCCTGGCATTCCCCACATTCACAAGATGTCTTGTCAGAGGTGAAGGAAGGGTTTGGTAATCAGATAAATCTTTGCCGGGACCGAGGATTGAACCCCGGCCGCCAGCACAGAAGTCTGACACCTTACCCCTAGACCACCAGGTCACCGGACCGACTCCTTACTCCTAGACCACTAGGTCACCATACGTTTGTTATAAATAGGGAGATAAAATAGGATAGATGAAAGTCGTAGACTTATTTGTTTTATAATTATATACCCAAGGGATCGGCAACCTTTTATTATATCGCAACCATATGGTTTAAAAAAAAAAATTGGTGGGCCGATTTGAAAAAAATTGTCGAACAAAAAATTTCACCTCTCTATTTATTATGTAGTAAATAGCTATCAGTATATTTTTATTAACATATTTTTTGGTTCGCTAAATCATTTGCAGGCCAGATAGGACGGGAAGATCGAGGTTCGAATCTCGGTCGGGTGAACTGGGGGTGGTTTTTCCTAAATGGTTTTCCACTCTCCCTCCACGCAAATGCAGGTTCACTTCCTCTAATTCAACCTTCCAAATTCTTAATCCATTAGAGTAATTAGTACTTAAAGCGTATAACCCGAACGGGTAGTAAGACGCGGTGCTAAATATATTAATATTGCAGGCCAGATAAAATCATCTGCTGATAGGTTTTCGACCACTGTGCTAACACTTTTTATGTTTAGCACAACGTTTTACTACCCGTTCGGGTTATACGCTTATGCACTGATTACTATAATGGTAAATGGGATTAGAAAGGTTATATTTAGATGAAGTGTACCCACATTTGTGTGAAGGGAGAGTGGAATTATTATTTTTTAAACCACCCTCATTACAGCCAACCAAAGCCATTGAAGTGGGTCCCTTATTAGTTAAAATATAAACCATTGATTTCCTATTTTATAGATCTAGACTAAAGTGATTTATATTCTGTTTATAGACCGATATTTTGGGGGTGAGTGTGTTTTTTTCGATTTAATAGATTTTAATAAATATATCGAACCAAGTAACCACTGTTGTTAATGCATATGATCGTTAGGGAGACAGTACAAGGAATTATTTCAACGCATCAGGAAGAGACTTCTACAAATAACAATCTATCTTTGATCAGGAATCGAATTTCAGACCTCCTAATTGTGAGAAATCGATTCTCTTCTGGGCTTATCATTATTCGTTTCTTAGAAGTTTTGTGAACAGTCGACATCGCTCCATCTATTTTCTCATCTTTACTATAGTCTTGAGACTTCTATTTTTGATTTTTAGTTGATATTTTTTCTTGGTGATCAAAGTAGACACAAACCAATGAATACTCTATAGATCATTATATTCTTAAAGAATAATAGTTTTTCATGTGGCTTAAAACGTCATTCTCGAACTATATTATGTCAACATTTTTAAAACATAACTTCAATGTATTGCTTATTACTTGAGATAAACTAATAAACGAGAAAACATTTGAGTGGTCAGACCTTTCCCTCTCTTCTTTCTGGTCTCCTGGACCATAGAAAAATACTTTGTCTATGTCTGGACTATCCAGAGAGTTGGACCTTCGTCCAAGAGGGTGTAGGGTACTGTGCTATTATCAGTTGAATTTACTGTACTCTTCTTGTCCAGTTCCCACTCATGTTACCGAGAGCCAAGTAGCTTGCAACCACTTCCCGTATAATATTACGGGTATATATATATAATATGCCTACAGTTTACAGCACACACTGAGTTGTATGTATTCTATTAAAATAAGTTTAGAGCCTCATAATGTGTTATTTCCTACCTTCTTAGTTTGCACACGCGTCTCAGATTATATTTTGTTTAGTCTATGTCAACGTGGCTCTTTTGTCTTTATTATATTTGTTGAAAGTCTCTTTCAACGTGGCTCTCTTTTGTCTTCAATTATGTGGTTCGATTATGTGTTGAAAATATATTTAAATAAACCTGGATCTCTTAGAATTGTTATGTTGGAAATCATATTTACTATTTTAAAATAATAAGTTATTTTTGAGGTAAGAAATTCTCTAGATCACAAAAATTCAGGGTGGCCGGTGACCTGAAAAAAAAGGGAAATTTCAGAGAGTTTGCTTGAGAAAAGTCGATTTAAAAAAAAATCAAATACACACCACGAATCTCATTTAACAAAGTGGTCCCAGTCGAGCATCCTAATCTCAATTATCAAGGTCGAAACTGGATTTTTAATAAAAAAGTTCAGCACAACGTCTTACTACCAGTTTGGGTTATACGCCTATGTACTAATTGCACAAATGGGTTAGAGGTTAGGAAGACTTAATTTATAGGAAAGGCACCCGCATTCGCGTGGAGGGAGAGTGAACATCTATTTAGGAAACCCCATCCCCCCTCAATGCACTCGACCGGGATAGAACCCCGATTCCCAGTCTCGGCAGTCTAGTCCAACACGATAGTAGCATGTTTGACCACACAGCCACAGAAGCGGGTTAAAATTTTATTTTTATTCTCGCCTTTCCACCCTTCTACCCCGCTTCTTTAACCAAAAGTTGAGTCATGCATGGCTATACGCATGCGCGAGAATACGATTACGTTATAGAAATAATAAACTTTGAAGGATGTGTCTCGCAACAATTTTAAACTGCACTGGTGTAAGGTGGTCTTTTAATGTCTCAATATGATTTAACTGAAATCTAACTTGGATATTACTACCCAATAGCCCATTCATTGATTTAGGCTGAATTACGTTAACCCCTTAATAGGGTTTGACAGTTTCAGAATGTGTAGGGCTAAGTGTCTAAATATATTAATACATTAAATTGCGTTCTTAATAAAATAATCTTTGTAATATACATACTTAGATCTGATATTAATATTTGTTTAGCGGCTGGAAAAACACATTTACTCTAAAAAACTTGAAAAAGTCCAAGGATTTAAAAAAAAAACATGTATATTAAATCACACACGGATTTTTTTATAGGAATTGTCATCTGAAAGGTCTTTTTTCTACCAAAATATTATTAGATAGTAGGATTTTGGTAGAAAAAAAACCTCTCAGGTGTGTGTTCTTTAATAAAATCAATGTATATACGTGCCACGGGTAAAGTCCTACCGGATAAAGTATATTTCTTTTTAGCCCCGCGTCTTACTAGCCGTTCGGGTTGTACGCTTAAGTACTAATTATGATAATGGGTTAGGAATTGTGAAGATTGAATATAGAAGAAGTGAAGCTGCATTTGCTTGGAGGGAGAGTGGAAAACCATTTAGGAAAAACCACCCCCAGGTCAACCGAGTGAGATTCGAACCTCTATCTTCCCATCCTCGGCAGTCTAGCTCAACATGAAGCTAGCGCGTTAGCTAACTAAGCCACAAAGGCGAGTAAAGTCTATATTATCCATATAATATTGACCTTATCCAAACTACGGAGATAATGTTGAGTGAAAGGTGATTTAATATTGTTTTTTGAAGTTCATACAGATAATATTGATATTATCCATCCGCATTTAAATAGTGGAAATTTCTTTGGTTGAGGTTAGGCAAGGTTAACTTAGTTTAGGTGAGCTTAGGCTAAGAAATTAGTTTAAGTCAGACTAGGTTAGGTTACCGGAAAATAAAGCATAAATGAGGCATTTCGAATGTAAGTGCACTGCTACGATCCGATTTATTGTCCAATTTCGGAATATTATTTCAAAATAAAATTTGTATTGAAACGTGCTTGCTTAGTTTTACAAATTTTGTTCCACGTTGTCTGGAAGTCTTGCTGGCTAGTGTCGATATTATCAGGATAGTGTCGATATTATCAGGATAGTGTCGTAAATGAGAAGTTAATTTCTATTTTTTACTTATCCACTGCACTTTGTTAATCCTGATATCTCCCGGCTAATCTTGACATATCCAGATTTCACACATTACCCGTAAAATATGTATTTATTTATCGCTATGCTTTGATAGTTTGATGTAGCTTATTTTATACCGCCTATTCCATCAAAAAAATATAAATCCTTCTGCTGATTGTAATTATTTCAACTCGGTCGGTCAATTTATTTCACACACAAGTGTACTTTTTCATTAGTAAAATAACCCTTCCTTCACCTCTGGCAAGACATCTTGTGAATGTGAGGAGTGCCAGGCCTCCACCGTGGTTCGGATCCCACATTAAACTGTAGGTCCTTCATTTCATCTCACAATCACCCTACCATTACACATGAGCGTAAGTGCGTATAACCCGAACGGGTAGTAAGACGTGGTGCTAATAATAATAATAAGTAAAATAACTAATTGTTTTGCAACTTATTTTGTTTAATTTTACACAAGATTTGGTGGTCGAATGATCTAATAGGGCCCCTACATGATCAGTCAGACCGTCAGTATTAATAAAGTAATAATTAATACTGCCAGTCTGACTGATAGTGTAGTGGCAGGACTGATGGACGGACTTAGTAAAATACTGATGTGATCCGAATTTTCTGTTCACATTAGTATCATTCCATAAGTGTTGCAAATGATGGGAGAGACTGACAGTATTTCCTTCAGTCTAAGTAGCAAACATCGACGCGGGACAAGCAGATGTGAAAGCCCTAGTATTGATCTACACTAATAATATTATAAAGAGGAAAGATTTGATTTTTTTTTATTTGTAATGGATAAACTCAAAAACTACTGGACCGATTTTAAAAATTCTTTCACCAATATAAAGCTACATTATCAGCGAGTAACATATGCTATATTTTATTTGAAAATTTAATTTATTCCTCATAAAAATGTCGAGTCACTCATATTTTATGGTAGAGTCTATGATGATTCTTCAATATGTGTGTTGAAAATAATGCGGAGGGGGAGGGGAAGGGTCTAGTCACAGATAATGTAGTGGAACAACCAGAGCATGTGGAGGCTTAAGAGATTTCTTAGAGCTCTAGGAAACCATGACAGAATTATGGGACACCTCGAATGCAATGTACAATAAGAACAAAATAAATTTGGCCGTAAACAAACTTTATATATTATACTACTATAAAGCCACATGGCTGACTCACTCACTGACATTAAAGTTTACTAACTTCCAGATGAGCTAGAAACTTGAATTTTGGCAAACTTATAGCTTCTAGCCTGTAACGGACGAGAAAATTCCAAAAAGTTAAAAATTTTAATTTTTAACCCCTGAAAAAAAATATTCAAAGTGTCATAGCAACTTTAAAGTCGTGCGGATCTTTCTTTGGAGGTCTCTTGTGGCTAAACGGTAGGACCTATCAAAAAACGGCTCTGGAATTACATTAGTTTACATCCATTTGCAAAGAAAATGCACTGGGGGTTTGGGGGCATAGCCCCCAAACAGCAAAGCAAGTATATATACGAAACTAGACGCAAGAAAGAAAATTAATGTTTTGCAATCAAACTACAGTGGAGAGATGAAAAAAAAGGCAACCATAGCTAAGATGATCACTGCACACACTATGTTCTTATCATCCATGTTGTTGCACGTTGCATGCAGGAGCTCAGACTGATAAAAATGACATGAAGACTTGAGTGTGTACGATCTTGTTGTAAATACTGATGAATACTGTCAGTATGATTGTCAACCGTTTAGGACTGACAGTCTGACTGATCGTGTAGGGGCCCTATGAGGCTGGTGTCTCAAACTTGTTTGATCCTAAGGGCAACATTGCAAAACTAAGATGCTGAGCGGGCCACATTTCAAAAAATGCAATACCTACCGTGACTACCTTCAAGTGAAGTAAACTCAATTTTAAAATATTAAAACGGTTAAAAAAAATTCAAAAAATAGAATTCTAGATTTAATACAATTTAATAGCCTACTTTCTATAATATGCTTCGGTGGCCACATGGTCTAAGGTGTCACTATCATGTTAAATTAGACTGCTGAGACAGGGATGTCGTTGTTCAAATCCCGGTAAGGTATATTGAGGGTGGATTTTCCAAAATGGTTTTCTTTTCTCTCTCGGCGCAAATGCAGGTACACTTCTTCTAAATGCATATTTCCTAATCGCCTATCCATTAGCATAGTTAGTATATATGTGACTAGCCCGAAATGCTAGTAAGACGCGGTGACCCAAAAATAAATGTTACCACCTAATATGTTTCCCGCTATAGACGTTAAATTTTCTCTTCAGGGAATCTTAATAGAACCCCCGCTTCAGTGTCCGCATGGCTTAAGGCGCTACTCTGAGTAGACTAGACTGTCAATGACGGGGAGATTTGAGGTTAAAATTTTGATTGGGTATAATAATGGTTGGTATACTCCATTCACGGACGAATTAATCTCTGAAAGATATTTTTTCCTACCAATATTCTACTATATAATATATTTCTGGTATGGGAGAAGACCTTTCAGAAAACACTTCCTACGCTGAACAGATTTTACATTGTGGGTACACTTTATCTCAATATAACCTTCCTAATCCCTAAAACCATTAGTGTAATTTGTATAGGCCTATACGCGTATAACCCGAACGGGCAGTAAGACGCGGTGATAAAGAAAATCCTAGTGAGCTAGGTGTTCCTTTTCAATACCTTCATGTCTTCCTTTGAAGAGCTTCAGGCCATATCCTCTCATGAAAGCAGTCATTCTTTTCTAGTCAGCTCAAAGGCACACTTTGAGTTGAGTTGTTAGTATGCACTAGTAAAGTGAAATGTATTCTAATCCCGCACCGGTGGGTAGTACGGTCTAAGACGTTAGTATTGTTATAGACTCTAGTTTTCTCACACATAATTTATTAATACTCCTCGTTTACTCATCTTTCACGCTAATATCTTACTATTCACTTTGTTTTTTTACATTCTTAACCACCCGTAATAGAAAGGACTGCCGAATATCGGTATTTTTCCTCTGTTTTACACACTCACCTCACACCCCCTACCCCTCACCCCACAAAAATGACGTTAAACTTATTCTAAATTTAACCTTCCTTATCCTCAACACACTAGCCTAAGTAGTACATGTGCGCTAACCAGATTGGATGGTAAGACGTGGTACAGTAAAAAAAATCTTATTCATTGTTGTGCCCTTGTAAATGAAGATAATATTTGAATTTTTAAACATGTTTATCCTGAGCTTTATCCACTCTTTCCCAGAAAATTACACTTTATCTTCATTTTATAAAAAAACCTTTCTATAAATAACTATTATCACCAGAATACGTCTATGAATAAATGGTATCTAGACACAAATATTCGCTTGTATTTATTCCCACGATACAGTCGGTCCTTTGCTTGTCTACTGAAAATGAGGTTCAGGTTCAATTCAAAGACTACCTAGGATTTATCTATTCGAGAAATAGGTTGTTTTTATATCAACTTGTTTTAGGAGTAAAATTGCAGTTATATTTTCATATAATTAAGGTGGCCACCTCAGTTATATGGAGTGTGTCAATCTCTGTCAGACACCATGGCTTAAAATAAAAAGGTTCATGTTTTATTTTTTTGAACTAATTCTCTACTCACCCGCTTCGATGGTCACGGAGTCTAACGCACTACTCTAATGTTGGACTAGACTCCCGAAGACTGGGAGATCGGGGTTTAATCCCGGTCGGATGGACTGAGGAGTGCTTCCTAAATGTTTTCCTCCTTTACCTCCACGCAAATGCCAGTGCATTTACTCTAAACTAAACCTTAATAATCCCGAACCCATTAGTGTAATTAGTACATAGGTGTATGATCTGAGTCTCTTTGAGGGTTTTTTGGAATTAGATATCTCACCCTAAGGGGTAACGAGTAACGGGTAGTTTACTTAGGGGCTAAAAGAGTTTTTAACACTTTTAACTAAATTTGGTATCTATATACTGTTTAACATTCGAACAAAATGGCAATTTTTAATTGGCCATGAAAATTACTTTGAGAGTACTTACTTTACTTGGGAAGAAATTTTCAATTTTGATCAGAACTCCATAGCTATTTGAGATACGAAATAACTCATCACCGTTAAGTTTAGAGTACTGTTGAAATTAAAAACATTTTAATTTGAAATATTTTATAAAACCAATAATTTCTTAGCTCTAAGCAAATATATATATTTTATTCAAACCCTTGAAAATTAAATTGATTGTTATGCTCTTTATGGAACAAAGATGTTCCCTTATTTAATTTATTATCTTGGGTGGGAAGTTTCTGCAACAATGTATATTATATTGTTTCTTAAATATAAGATTTTTAGTAAATGAAACTATTTATAGATAAAAGAGAAAGTATGTGGCGTGAAACGTACTATTAATTTATTATTTTTTCTCTCTGCGACTTGGCACCTGTTCAGGTTGTACACATGCATAAATTACGATAATGTGTAAGGCACGAAGAAGGTAAAATTCGTGGAGGGAGAGTAGAAGAAAATTGAGGGAAAAAACCCTTAGATACATCTAACTGGGACTCGAACCTTGATTACTTGCACTCTTTTCTAACATGAGTGACGCGTTAGACCATTCAGCCACCAATACGGCTCTCAGTTGCTAGACCTTAGTTTAGATCAGTGATGGGCAACCAGCGTCTTATTCTCATGTGGCTTATGCAGGTGATCGGTGCGGCCTTTTCCATAATGCCGGGATCGCTATCAACTTAACGTAAAGAACCTTCTCGTGTGTTTAAATGGAAGCGATCACGATGCACTTAACCTAACGTTGACTTGCAGTTAACTTAACGTAAGAGATGTCTTGGGAGGTCTTTTACTTTACTTTACGTTACTTGAAGGGTATCACGTGATCTAGCCAGCCAATCATTATGCGAGTGACGTCAACAGGGATATTAAGTAATTCATTTGTTGGTATTATGACCAATGTTTACTCTTTAGCGTAAGTTCTAGTGATCAGACATTGAAACAAAATAATTTAACTAAAATAGGGAACTAAATTTATCAAAAGAGTTTAGAAATAGATATTTATTATATTGATTGAAAACTGTAAACTTTCACAGATCATCACTGTACAACTAGTACAAATCGCAGATAATACTCGAGAATAAGATGTTTGGCTCGAGTTGTTACGTTGAGTTACGTGAATCGTGATCACACATAAGTTAACTTTAAGTGAACGTTACATTAAGTTACGTTAAGTTAACGTTAAGTTGATCGTGATCCCGGCATAATTGGTCAATTCATTATGAACCAAAAATTATGAATCTTCATTGATTTTAAATAATTAACTCTTCAACACCCTGAATTTGAACTACCTAATAAACATAAATTGTTATTTTAAACCATTATTTTAAACAAACTAACCACTCTTATTGCTCTATTTGTATATCTATCTGTATATTATAACTATTTATATATAGTTATCTCTCTCTATATCTGTCTATATTTATATAACATTTATTTATACATACATCTATAACATATATCTATATATCTATAACACATATATACATACATCTACCTATATATATATATATATCCCTCCATGCTATCCCTCTATCTCTCTATCCATATATATAATTATATATATCCATAGATATATATCTCTATCCATATCTATCTATCTCCATATATATATTTATCTCTATCCATATATATCTATCTCCAAATATATATTTATCTCTCTGCATTTATATATATATATATCCATATCCATATCTATTTATGTATCTAACTATCCATATCTATTTATGTATCTAACTATCCATATCTATTTATATATCTATCTCTATCCATATCTATTTATCTATATCCGTATCACTTTATCTCTGTATATCCATATATGTCTATCTATATCTATATATATCCATATATGTCTATCTATATCTATATATATCCATATCTATGTATATCCATATCTATGTCTATGTGTCTCTATGTCTATCCATATCTATGTCTGTGTCTCTATGTCTATCCATATCTATGTCTATGTGTCTCTATGTCTATCCATATCTATGTCTATGTGTCTCTATGTCTATCCATATCTATGTATATGTGTGTCTATGTCTATCCATATCTATGTCTATGTGTCTCTATGTGTATTCATATCTATGTCTGTGTCTCTATGTCTATCCATATCTATGTCAATCCATATCTATGTCTATGTGTCTCTATGTCTATCCATATCTATGTCTATGTGTCTATGTCTATCCATATCTTTATGTTTATCCATATCTCTATGTCTATATGTCTATCTATATCTCTATTTCTATATCTCTTTCTATCTATGACTATATTTATATCTCTGACTATATGATTTCTATCTCTATATCATGTATATATCTATGACTATCTATCTCTACGTATATATCTATGACTATCAATGTATATCTAAGACTTTATCTATCTTTATGTATATCTAAATATCTCTAACTTTTCTATCTTTCTCTATCAAAACATCTGTCCATACCTAGCTTTATCCACCTATCTTCATTTCTCTATCTTTCTCTAGCTCTAAATTTATCTAGATTTTCTCTCTATGTCTATCTATATCTATCTCTGTCTATGGCTTTATCAATATCTATTCATAGCTCTAACCATTTCTATATCTAAATCTCTTGCAACTCTCTGTCTATATATCTTTCACCATCTTTCTGTCACTAAATCTCTCACTATCTTTTTGTATCTCTATCTCTCGCTATATTTCTGTCTCTATCTCTAGCTATCTTTCTGTCTCTTTATCTCTCGTTATCTCTGTCTCTATGTATCTCTCTATACATCTCTGCATCTCTCGATCTCTCTATCCCTCTATTTCTACATATATCTATTTACATATGTTTATCTCTATCTATATCTTATCATTATCTGTATATATCATTCTCCATCTTGGTCTTTCTCTCTTGAGTCTATTATTATATATATTTGTTTATATCTATTTCTATGTCTATCAATATTTTGGTCTGTCTACTTATTTCTTTGTCTATGTTTATCTATATCTTTGTCTTTGTTTATCTATGTCTTTGTCTAGGTATATCTATATTTATCTATATCTTTGTATATGTCTATCTATATCTTTATTAATGTATATCTATATCATTGTCTATCTATATAGCTATATTTTGTCTATCTATTTCTATCTGTGTAAGTATCAATATCTTTGTCTATCTATTTTTATCTGTGTGTATATCAATATCTTTATCTATCTATTTCTATTTGTGTGTATATCAATATCTCTGTCTATGTATTTCTATTTGTGTGTATATATCAAAATATTTGTCCATTAATTTCTATATATGTGTATATCAATATCTTTGTCTATCTATTTATATATCTGTGTAGCTATATCCTTGTCTACCTATTTATATATCTGTGTAGCTATATCCTTGTCTACCTTTTTCTATCTCTGTGTATATCAATATCTTTTTTACCTATTTCTATCTCTGTGTATATCAATATCCTTTTTTATCTATTTCTCTGTCTGCGTATATCTATTTCTATATCTGTGTATATCTATTTCTTAGTCTATCTATTTCTATATCTGTTTATATCTATTTCTTAGTCTATCTATTTCTATATCTGTGTATATCTATTTCTTTGTCTATCTATTTTTATCTTTATCTATACCTTTGTCTATCTATTTTTATCTCTGTTTATCTATACCTTTGTCTATCTATTTTTATCTCTGTTTATCTATACCTTTATCCATCTCTATTAACTCTGTATATCTATATATTTGTTTATTTATATATATCTGTGTGTGTGTATTTATATATACATATATATATAAATTTCTATGTATAAATGAATATCTTTATAACTTTATGATTCTCTCTTTCTATGTCTCTTTTTCTCTGTGTCTATCTATTTCTTTCTCTTTCTATGTGTCTATCAATATGCCTATCGATACTTTTCATTATCTATCTCTATTTATCTTTTTATCTCTTTAATTATCTCTGCCGCTTTACCTATCTCTCTATATTCTATCTAATTCTTTCTATATCTATCTCTATCCATCTCTCTCTTTCTATACCTGTCTATCTATCTATCAATCCTTACCCATCTGTCTTTCTCTAACTATATATCTATATCCATCTCTATCATTGTTTCTCTATCTCCATTCATCTCTATTTATATCTATCTATCCATCCATCTCTTTATAAATATCTCTCTAACTATCTATATCTATAATTATTTATCTCTATTATTATTATTATTATTATTATTATTATTATTATTATTATTAGCACCGCGTCTTACTACCCGTTCGGGTTATACGCACTTACGCTAATGTGTAATGGTAGGGTGATTGTGAGATGAAATGAAGGACCTACAGTTTAACGTGGAATCCGAACCACGGTGGAGGCCTGGCATTCCTCACAATCACAAGATGTCTTGACAGAAGTGAAGGAAGAGTTTGGTATTTATCTCTATTGATAAATATATATCTTTTTCTATATTTAACTCTTTATATATATATCTATTTTTATTTCTATCTCTTTATCTAAATCTATATATCTGTCTATCTATACATATCTCTATATATATCTTTATCCACATATATCTATCCATCTATATCTATACATATCTCTATCTATATCTACAGCTTTATATCTTGCTTTATCTATATATCTATTAATCTATCTGTATACATCTGTCTTTCTTATCTGTCTATATTTATCCATCTCTTTCCCTATTTATCTATCCATCTCTCTCTCTCTACATTTATATCCATCTCTCTTTCTCTACATCTCTATCCATCTCTCTTTCTCTACATCTCTATCCATCTCTCTCTCTCTACATCTCTATCCATCTCTCTCTCTCTACATCTCTATCCATCTCTCTCTCTACATCTATATCCATCTCTCTCTCTCTCTACATCTATATCCATCTCTCTCTCTCTCTCTACATTTATATCCATCTCGCTCTCTCTACATCTCTATCCATCTATCTCCATCTATCTATCCATACATATCTCTCTCCATATCTCTATCCCTACATATCTCTATCCCTACATATCTCTATCCATCTCTGTATCCATCTCTGTATCCATCTCTGTATTCATCTCTGTATCCATCTCTGTATCCTTACATCTCTCTATCCAGCTCTGTATCCACCTTTCTATCTATATGTGTATCCATCTCTCTATCCCTACATCTCTCTATACATATCTATCCATCTCTCTCTATCTCTTTATTTAACTCTCTATCTCAAATTATATATATATCTTTCTCTACATTTCTATCTATTCATACCTATCTTATCCATATCTCTCTCTCTCTCTCTCTCTCTCTCTCTATATATATATATATATATATATATATATATATATAAATCTCTATAATCATCTTTCTAGTTATATAGTTATCTCTCTATTTCAATATGTATCTCTATACTTCAATATTTATCTTCCTACCTCCATATTTTTGTCTTTATCGCTGTATATCTATATTTATCCTTATATCTATGCGTCTATAAATATCTATAAATCTTTATCTATCAATCACTATATATATTTCTCAATCACTATACATATATATCTTTATCTGTTTTATGTATACCCTATTAAACATCTCTCTGTCTAGGTATATATATATATATTTGTATTTCAAATTCTATGTCAATGTCAATATCTATATAGCTATCTATCTATCGATCTCTATAAATCTATCTCTATATATCTATCTCTATATATCTCTTTTTATATATATCTATGTTTATCTTTATGTTTATTTATACTTATATAACTATTTATCAATATTTATATATATCTTTGTGTATGTCTATATCTATGTGTATATATCTATTAATGTTTATATATATAGCGCTATGTGTGTATATCTATCTCTCTCTATATGTTTATATCCATCCATCTATATCTACATGTCTATATCCATCCATCTATCTCTACATGTCTATATCTATCTATATATATCTACATGTCTATATTGATCTATCTATATACATCTATATCTATCTCTGTATTTATCTCTATAGGTCTATATTTCTCTTTATCTCTATATGTCTATATCTCTCTTTATCTCTGTCTATATCTCTCTTTATCTCTGTCTATATCTCTCTTTATCTCTATATGTCTATATCTCTCTTTATCTTTATATGTCTATATATCTCATTATCTCTATATGTCTATCTCTCTTTATCTCTATATGTCTATCTCTCTTTATCTCTATATGTCTATATCTCTCTCATCTCTATATGTCTATATCTCTCTCATCTCAATATGTCTATATCTCTCTCATCTTTATATGTCTATATCTCTCTCATCTCTATATGTCTATATCTCTCTCATCTCTATATGTCTATATCTCTCTCATCTCTATATGTCTATATCTCTCTCATCTCTATATGTCTAAATATCTCTCATCTCTATATGTCTAAATATCTCTCTTAATCTCTATATGTCTAAATCTCTATCTCTTTATATCTATATGTCTAAATATCTCTCTTTATTTCTATATGTCTAAATCTCTATCTTTTTATATCTATGTCTATTTATCGATTTCTAAATAACTGTGTATCTAAGTTTATCTATATTTATATTTCTATCTATATTTATATGTCTCTCTATTTATATATCTGTCTACCTTTCTCTATACCGCTGTTTATCTCTATACAATTATCTATCTATCTTTATACAATTATCTATCTATATAAAATTATCTTTCCCTCTCTTTATATGTATATCCATATAACTATATATCTGGTTCTATATCTCTTAGTCTAACTATATCTCTCTATATAGCTATGTATATATGTATCTATATCTATTTGTTTCTCTCTGTGTTTATCTCTATCTGTATCTATCGCTCTTTGTATATCTGTATCTATCTCTCTATCTATGAATATATGTATCTATATCTATGACTATCTGTATTTATCTCTCTATATATGACTATCTGTATTTATCTCTCTCTATATATATATATATGACTATCTGTATCTCTCTCTCTATATATATATCATTATCTGTATTTATCTCTTTATATATCATTATCTGTATCTATCTCTTTATATATGATTATCTGTGTATATATATATAACTATCTCTCTCTTATCCATAACAATCTGTATCCATCTCTATATCTATGACTATCTGTATCTATCTATATCTATGACTATCTGTATCTATCTATATCTATGACTATCTGTATCTAACTATATCTATGTATATTTGTACCTATCGCTATATCTATGTATATCTGTATCTATCTATATCTATCTTTGTCTCTCTATCAATGTCTATCCACCATTTCTATACCTATGTTTATCAATTTCAATGTGTATGTATCTATCATCCGTGTATACATCTATCTATCCGTTTATACATCTATATATCCGTTTATACATCT
The DNA here is from genome assembly GCA_902151425.1 of Timema shepardi. NCBI lineage: Eukaryota > Metazoa > Arthropoda > Insecta > Phasmatodea > Timematidae > Timema > Timema shepardi. The sequence continues at coordinate 207,525 of CABFVX010000933.1, forward strand.
ATATATCCGTTTATACATCTATATATCCGTTTATACATCTATATATCCGTTTATACATCTATCTATCCGTGTATACATCTATCTATCCGTGTATACATCTATCCGTGTATACATCTATCTATCCGTGTATGTATCTATCTATCCGTGTATGCATCTAACTAGCCGTATTTATCCATATGTATATACATCTATTCGTTTATATATCCATATATATATATATCCTTGTATATATCTCTCCATGTATATATTTATGTGTACAAATCTATCTATACATCTCTCTGTATACAATTCTATCTATATAGTTCTCTGCGTACAATTCTATCTATATAGTTCTCTGCGTACAATTCTATCTATATAGCTCTCTGCGTACAATTCTATCTATATAGCTCTCTGCGTACAATTCTATATATATATAGCTCTCTGCGTACAATTCTATCTATATAGCTCTCTGCGTACAATCCTTTCTATATAGCTCTCTGCGTACAATCCTATCTATATAGGTCTCTGCGTACAATCCTATCTATATAGGTCTCTGCGTACAATCCTATCTATATAGCTCTCTGCGTACAATTCTATCCATATAGCTGTCTGCGTACAATTCTATCCATATAGCTGTCTGCGTACAATTCTATCCATATAGCTGTCTGCGTACAATTCTATCCATATAGCTCTCTGCGTACAATTCTATCCATATAGCTCTCTGCGTACAATTCTATCCATATAGCTCTCTGCGTACAATTCTATCCATATAGCTCTC
>CABFVX010000934.1:0-16586 GCA_902151425.1 Timema shepardi
TTCTCACAAAATCGAGCAGTTTTTTCATAATGTAACAATTGCCCTACTTTCGCAGTCAACGCATCATCAATAATTATGTATGGCTTCAAGCAAGCAATCCTGTATAGGCAGTCTAGAATTTAGGGTGTGACTTTGAAGAAGCTGAGCAGGTGAGTTGGAAGCCCTGCCACTGAGCTATTTCTATAGTCCAGAAAAAAAAAAGTGGAAAGTCTCCACGGTCATATTGCGCCTTTTTTAACATCAATTTAACAATTCCAATCGCTTTCTCAGCCAAACCGTTGCTGCGGGGATAGTGAGGACTGGAGGTTACTAATTCAATATTCCATGATTGAGCAAATACTTTGAATTCATATGAGTCAAAAGGTTGGTTGTCAGATATGAATTGTTTGGGAATCCAAAAACGCGCAAAGATTGGTTTGAGCTTACTTATAGAAGTGGAAGCAGACTTACTCGGGACCTTCTCAGCCTCAATCCACCGCGAATGGTAGTTCTCAATAACTAGATAGCTATTGCCATTATAATCCGCTAAATCAGAAGCAACTTTAATGAAGGATAATTAAGGATGTCATGAGGTTGCAGCGGGTCCTTTAATTTAGACCATTGAAACTGATTGCATGTTGGGCACGCAAGTATACATTTTTTCAAATCAGACTTGATTCCTGGCCAATAGAAGCTGCGAGATACTTGAGCCTTAACTATTTCAACACTGAGATGAGTTGCATGAAGGATCGGATCTCAAGGGTAAAGCACCTCGGTTTAAATGGAACTAATAGACGCTCATCATAGTAAATAGTGATTCAGCTCTGAGCAATCTGATGACAATTACTTAGGCCAACCTTTAATGCAATAATTAAATACTTTGCTCAAAACAGAGTTCACAATTGTATTTTCCTTGTACTTTGAAATAAAGGATGGTTAAACATCGGAGGTTGTCCCTATAACATGTACTATGTTGTACATACTTTCATCTACAGATGAATGAATATTTTTACAATTTCGGGATAATAAATCTGCTATATGCATGTATTTGCCTGCTAAATACTTGAGTGTGAATGAATAGGGCAATAGTTTCGGCCTAAGGCGGCGGAGGCGATTATTGGTAATTTTACCGATGGTTTTTACAATGATGAAAGTGAGTGGCTGATGATCTGAATTAACAGTTACAGCTTCGTGATCATACACAAAGTTATGGAACCTTTTGAATGCAAATAAGACAGCAAGCAACTCTTTTTTCCCCAAAGCATAATTTTGCTGAGTGGTGGTAAGCAATCGTGAAGCATATAAAATGGGCTTACCATCTTACATTAACGTGGCCCCAAGGGCATATTGACTACTGTCAGCATGTGTGTTGATGGGTTTGGAGGGGTCAAAAGGTCTCAACAAGGCATGTTGTTTGTTCTAGACTTTTTCAAAAGCTCTAACTGTTACTGTGGGAGGAATTCCAAGACCACCCGGAATCTTTTTTCAGAAGTTCACAAAATGGGGTGCAAATATCTGACAGGTAGGGCACAAATGGTCTTAGGTAGTTGACTGTTCCCAAAATACACTACAAATACTTCCCTGAAGAAGGTACTTCTATGTCCTGAATAGCCTGAACTTTATTATCATCAGGACGAATTCCATCCTTATCAAATTCCAAACCTAAAAATTTAATTTTATCCACAAAGAATTGAACTCTATCCAGGTTGACTACTATGTTGTTTTCACGAGCAGCTTGAATAACCTGTTTAACTATTTTCCATAACTCTTCCATTATGTCTGCTCCATATAAAACACATCAAAATATATACATACTCCCCCAATATTCCCAAAGTATTTATAAGTCATCTTTTGGAAGTACTCAGGAAGCACACTTAGTCCAAATGGAGCGCATAAAAACCGATAACATCCAAAGGGGGTGCTGAACTACATAGAATAGCCGATTCTTTACTCAATTTAACATGGTAAAGCCCATCTTTTAAATCAAATACACAAAAATATTTGTATTGCCCATTTTGGAATTAATCTTCTCGAGAGTGGGAATCAACACATAATCTCGGACCAAATTTTCACTAAGATCCTTAGAATCTATGCACAGCCTTATGGCCCTTGTTTTATTTTTCTCTACAATAACTAGATTGTGTACCCATTCACCAGCTTCACAACATTCAATAATTCCATGCTGTTCAAGATCATCTAAATGCACCTTAGGTTTACTTAACATTTTTAGGGGAACTCTGCGGGCTGGGCTGCTTTTAGGTATAGCACCTTTTTTAATTTTAAATCAAGAACCTATGGAAAACATCCAAGGCCATTAAAAACATCCTGGTTTGAATTCCAGACGCTTTGAAAATCAGGTTTACTTTGAGCATTGAGAGCCCCAACAAAATTTATTGTAATGAGATCGAGATTCACACAAGATGAAAGGCTAAGTAAGGGTACAGCTTTAACTCAATTGACAAACTACAAGATATGTATTTTGTTTTCATAGACAACAGGAAGACAATTTTCACCAACAGGTGCAATCTCAAAACCCCCAAAAGCTTCAATGTGAGTTTTAGGAACACAAACTAGAACTATAATCTGGTCCAATGAACTACAAAGACCTTAAAGGTAGGATGTTAACTTCTGCCCCTGTGTCTAATTTGAAAAGTACAGGTTTGCAGTTAATTAGTAATGATATGCACCAATGACAATTGGTATTTACAGAATTTATAATTGAAAGAGAACCTATATCTGAATAACCTGAAACAGAGGGTAAAGAGTAACCATCAGTATCTTGAAATTGACAAAAATAATTACACTCACCAACATTTAAAGTATGGTTAGCAACATTACTATCAGCGTTCATAGCTCCTAGTTCAAAAGTACTACGACCACTAGAAAAACTATTTGTGGCAAAACACTTTCTGGCAAAATGGTTCATACCTCGGCATCTATTACATCGCTTATTAATTGCGAGACATGGCCGGTTTGGATGGTCATAACCACATCGATAACATGCATTTCTAACAAACGTTTCACTAAACTTGTTTCTTGAAACACCAAGATTTTCTTTGGGGTCGGGATGTAATGGTTCAGTCTTCTGTAGATTGTTCCAACTTCTTGTTTCTCCTGTTTTATGAAGGTGGCACCGATTCTGCACCTGGGAGGATTGGGGGGTGGATGTTTTTCTACTAATTTTAAATATATCACTCTGTGAGGATCCCACCACCATCTTCAATGGTTTTCAAGTTTTTGTCTGCTAGGCCTAGCTTCACTGATTTGCAATATTCCACAACTTATTGTAGAGTAGTGTCCTCACTAAGAAGGTGGTGTTTTATTGACTGAGTTCACACCCAATATTATTTGCGTGCACAGCAACTTATCCTCCTGGTCACCAAACTCACAGGCTGTGGCAAGAGCTCTGAGTTTGCGTAGAAGTTTTCAAATGGTTCACCGAGACATTGTTTCCTGTTAGAAAAATTGAACACAAGGATGGTTTCATTCTTCTTCGAAATACAATGAGATTTAAGAACAGACAATATACCATTCACTGTTTCTTCTTCAGGTTTGCTGGTAGTTAAGGTTTTATAGAGTTTGACAGCATCTCACCCTAATAGGTTTTTTTAGCCTGGCTATTTGCACGCCCGCAGATTTTATTCCAGTCTCTTTAGCCTAAAATATTCTAGAAGTTCTTCCTAGAATTCATCAAAATTCTTCGCCAAATCTCCAGCAAGATTAAGCGACTTTGGTTTATTAAACTCCATATTGATAAACTGATTCTTTACAGTACGAGATAGTCGTATCAACAAATTTGAATCACAGAAAATGCATTGCAGACACTACTGACTGCGCCATGTTTTATTATCACATACAAATTAACTTTCAGACATACTCATCAATTTCAAGACATCTCATTTACATAAAGTACAAGCTATGAAAGAATTATACATGAAGGTTATAAATAAATCCATGTTAGAACAAACACTAAAAGTATTGTAGACAATGAGGTCAACTGACCAACAAAATCAACTCTCAGCTGAGTTAGGCGCTATTATACAACTTATTAAACAGACACCTTTTACTTGATTAGTTTTTTTTTCGAAATTAAGATATCTAAACAAAGTTTAAATATGTTTGTAACAAATATATGAGCAATTATTATCTGTGGTTTTCAGCAATCACCTTTATTCAAATGTTTAAGTTCCTACCACTACCAGTGCTACATATATCTAGGCATAGTGCCTATATTTAAACTGTGTGACAAGAATTTATATAAAAGATCACTGAAATAACCCTTTCAGTTAATTTCATATCACAATACCAATTTTCATTTTTCTATGTCATACAATTTTTTACACTTCTTTAGAAAAAACTAATGGCTAATTCATTTTTTAAAAAGCCAATGTGGTATGAAAATAATGACATATATAAATGTGATGGACTGTTAAATTTTTATAAATAATGCAACTAAATACCTTGAAATCTTCCTTTTTGGGAATAAATGTGTCTGGGATTGACACCATCATTTTAAGTGAGGTATCATAGTATTGAACTTCTGTCGTTGATATTTCAGTTTTTAATTTGGTTTCCCACTCAACCTAGAGTCATAAATACAATTATAAACACATTATATGAGTGAACAAACATATACAATAAACTCACATGTGCACACAAACACAGAATATACTTCATAAACCAAAAATTCAAAATATTGCAGGTTGCTTGCCAATGTGACTATGCCAGCACAGATACCATCAACCACAAAATTGTGTTTGGACCATTACAGAAAACATGAGGTCTCTTTAACAAACCTAAACTATATTTTTTGAAAAAGTTGGATAAAAAATAGAAATATTATTTTAACATTAGGGAGAGCAGGGTAGCAAACCAATCCTCATCCATCCTCTCCTCTAAAATGGTAGGAAACAAAATAATTATTCAGCTGTAGTATACCTATCGAGTATACCTTTTCCGACTTAAATGAAATAGAAGGAAACAAGGGTTTATTTAATTTCAATTGCAAGCCTAAAACAATCCTAATATAAATTGTAGCAGAGCAAGGAAAAAAGTGAAAATGTAAGTATTCATATAAGACAAACTTGGTTATGACATCAGAAAACCCTTACACTAGAGACTGGATATTAATGAGTTAATTTTATTTTAACTTAAAGTGGCACAGGAAAAGAAGGTATTGCACTTCATAACAGAAACAGGCAAAGAGATGATTCTAACTATATTGTGTTAAAGTCCAAGCCAAAACCAGTGTATAAAAATCTAGGATGTGTTCAAATACTCCCTTGAACATTTTCCCTTCACATTGTTTCCTTGTTAGCTAGATTACATAGGGGATAAAAGAATTTACTATTATTTATGGGGTTTAAAGGCAGTTCAATACAAAAATTATTAGATCTAACCAAGTTTTTAGGTGGATTCAATCACTTTACTATCCTTGCAATCAAGGATGGAAACAATGTTCTCTCGCAGGTCCTTAGTGAGGTGTTACAAGAAGCTGCGAGTATACCTTAAATGCAATCCCTTGCAAAACCTCTGTAATGGCCTATAACCATCTTGAAAGCCGAGTAAAATATACAGTTATGAACTACAACTTTTAACACAAATTACTACTTCTGTTCAATTAGTTTCACAACCCTTTACAAAATCGACATACAGAAATCCCTAATTTTCTTTTAAAAGAGCTCTATCATTCCCGCTACTAAGCTCACTTCTATTCACTTTCCACGTGTACTTTTCTTTCTTCCAAACTCGTCTCGGTGGCGTAGTTGGATAACACATTAGTCGTGTTGAGCTGCTAGACTGCTGAGGACGGGGAGATCGAGGTTCGAATCGAGGTCGGGTGAACTGGGGGCGGTTTTTCCTAAATGGTTTTCCACTCTCCCTCCACGCAAATGCGGGTTCACTTCTTCTAATTCAACTTTCCCAATTCCTAATCCATTAGAGTAATTAGTACTTAAAGCATATAACCCGAACTGGTAGTAAGACGCGGTGCTAAATATTATTATTATTATCTTTCTTCCAAGTTCCAAATACCCAAGGCTTTACCTCACAGATGATCATTTTTCTATTACAGTGCTCTACAAATTATCTCTAGAAATGTTATTTAAAACAGTGATACTAATTATGAATGTAATTAAATTTAGTTATAAAAAAACAATGGTAATATTGCCTTGAGTATCTTCACTCGATTATTTTAACACCCTACATGTAAACATTAATAAAATCAACTCCCTTATATCTATCTAGTAAATGAGCCCAGTACTACAGGAATTCCATCCTGAAAAGAAAGCAACCAAACACACACACAATATTATTTGTTCAACTGTAGCTTGTGTGTTTGCTGTTCACTGCAGTGGAATAGTTTAGAGTAGAATACATTTTATGTGCCAAGAATCCTATAGAAACCTAGTTTGTGCATAACATAGGTACAGTATCCCCATGGCTTCTTTGGTACTGACTGACAGCTCACAGCTGACTTTTGACAGTCAACATTTAGGTATATACCTAAATTTTGACTTTCAAAAGTGACAGCTGCTAAACACATGTTTTTTGCAGATCATCTGGTTCGGCGTAGGGATACGCAATTTGGTCTGGTAACTTTTTAAAGCTGTCAGCTGTCAGATGTGAGCTGTCAGTCAGCACCAAAGAAGCCATGGGGCTGCTGTATTCACCCTTTAATGGCTCCTACACAGCCTGGACCAATACACAGAAGGAAAATCTTGCTTTTTTCCCTAGCAAGGTTGTAAGAAAAATGGTGAGTTCTAATTTGGACTAAATCACCCACCTTAGTAGGATGACAAATATTGGTCCTCTGATTTCTCGCTCTTTTATTCCGTGACAATTGCCCTATATTTGCAACAAAGTTATCCAAGTTCTATTTTGTTGTATTTCTCTTTCTTCGTATGTCACTCCTTCAAAGAATGTAATTTCCTTCTCCATCTCTGTATGTAGGTCTGATGGTTTGTCATCACCTTTTAACCTGGCTCCTGTTGGCCAATCCACATTCTTCCTGCCTTCTTCTGGCTCAGCTGTTCCCCATTTGGGTGACAAGTTTATTCCCCTGCTGTGGTTAACAAACCAATTTTAGCGGGTTTTGAGATAGCTGTGTGAGTCAATCCCGTTCTCTACCTTTAGTGTCTGCACCAATTGGAGATACCAGTTGATTCCTGAGTGATGGGTTATCGCTGATATCATTTCTGTCAGTAGTTAAGCCTCTAATGAAACTAATGGTGGGCTCTATATCCATTAATCCAGAAGGATATGGCATGTTCCACATACCATCGTCCTGAGTTGTGATTACTGCTTCTTGGTGCAGGGATAAGAGTTTCAAATTCGGGCACTGTTGCCCCACTACTATTTTATCTATTAATAGGATAATTACTTGGTCATTATAAGGGCATTTTCTTCTCCCTAATACCGATTTCGGTCAGAATGACATCTAGATTTATTTATCAGGAAGCCAGCTGCCTCTAAATAAACCATGCTATCTTGTCAATGCCCTTATTTCAATCCACCCCTTCTCCTGTTTACCAACCTAGCACAGATACCTGCAATTGACAATTCCTAAAGGACTGGTACTACCACTCCTCTTTCTTCATCCGTGCAAAGGAATTACTTACTAAATGGGGAATAATTGACCTTCTTTCCTCCGGGAAATATGAGCCTATTTCGGCCCGGTCCTCCTGTAGGGATACTCCGCTGGTAGTTAATATCTGTTATATATCCTCCGCCATCTGACAGTCCTGACAATACAGGTACACCTCCTACTTTAGAGTGGTGAGATACTCCTGAACATTTTTAAAACTCTGTTTGAGCCTTGTTTTTCTCCTAATTAATCAATGTTGTGTCACTACACTGCAGTGTAGACCCTGATTGCTGATTTGCTGTTCATCAGGTCTTGCTCATCAAATATCTTTTGAATAGTATATTATTTTCCCCTATGTTCTTAGGTCATTCCCCACACTTCACAGTTAAAATTTGCTTGTATTAATTGGTATTATGAAAAAAATTAGGATCATGGCCACCATTTGATATGATTATTTTCTTATTGTTCAATTATTTTTTATTAAATGGTCTAATCTACCTTGCGTTGTTCAAATGAAATTTTTGCCAATGTTTGGCAAATAGTCTATCAATATTTTGTCGATTCAAAAAAAATGGCTTGGATGATGTATAAGCCTACCATCCTCCATATTGCAATTGGTGCTTTTATGGGAATGGTGCACACCAAAGAAGGGATTTTTTTTTAATTATTGAAAATTTAATGTTTTTCGGCAGTTATTAACAACAACAACAACAACAACAACCACAACAACAACCACAACCACCACAACAAACCACCACCACCACCACCACCACTACTTAAGAAAATTTCCGATTAGCTTCTAACAATACAAATAGGCCTATTGGGTGCATAATTATTTTTTTGGTACACAATATTCATGTTTTAAACAAAACAAAATCCCAATCGTGCTTAACCTAACCTTTCGTGTGCAAATAAATAAAAGATATGATTGAGTTTTTTTTTTAGAATACTTTTACTAGAGGGAATTGAAGAATCACGACAGCCTGGTAGAAAATAACTCTGTATAACCATTCTTAAAAATAGTGTATTTGTAAAGCAACATTCCTCTGTGAATTCGGTGAGTTTACTAAAAAAAAGACTAATGATTTAGAACTTTTTCAATATGTTATGATCAGAAATTCACTTGGATGTTGCTGTGTGTACAGTATAAGTGCTATAAAATATTTAAATTTCTAATAATGTGACACAGAAAAAAATAAAGAATCTCACCCTAAGAGCCGACTATTCCCGCTTTCATTTAAATGCATTCGCACAAATTTACTTAAAAGTGATTGTCCGTATTCATCTGTATCTAGACTAAACCCTTAGAAAGTTGAAGTTGATCAACTTCTATGGACTAGTATTGACCAAGAATGTATAGATCAGGACTATTGAGAACAAAGCAACATCTCATATCTGCCATATCCTGTGAAATTAATTTCTTATAGACCTCAAACTACAGACTATGCACTTTTGGTTACAGAGGCTGTGTCTGGAGTTTGTGCACTATACCCTTGTACACTTTACTGCACACTTTAATAAAACTCATTTTTGGCACCCTAAAGTGCATTGGGTGCACATTACTTCCCAGACAGCGCAAAACAGGTATAAGAGCACAATAACAGACACATCATATCTGGCCTTTATTAAAGAGCATTGTAAAGAGTGTATCAGCAAAGATGAAAGAAAATTCAAAAACCATATTAAATTACTTCAGCTTTTTAAGTCTATACCATTACAACTTTAAAGTGTACTTGTGTACTTGGCTTGCAAGGGCTCCTACACCAACTTTTCAGACACAGCCAAAGTCTGTGGGTAGGGTTTCATGCAGGCCATCATATTGATTAAATAACAAAGAATTGTGATTCACTTCTAGGCGGGCACAAACATTTTGGTATTAATAAATATTACAACACATGACACCAGGGTATATTTTGGTATAAAGTTTTTATGGTTAATAAAGTCAGTTAATATATGTAGCTTATACTTTATAAGGTTTAACCCAAGAAATCTAAAATGCTTTTGTAAATAAAATGTAGGTGTAGTTCCTATGCAACTCATCCCCACCCTCCTCCTCGACAAATGAGCCTCCCCTCCAAGCTATGCCTCCAACGTTCATGCTGGGATCACGATCAACTTGACGTGAACTTAACCTAAGTCACTTAAAGTTAACTTAAGATTATTATTAGCACCGCGTCTTACTACCCGTTCAGGTTATACGCACTTATGCTAATGTGTAATGGGAGGATGATTGTGAGATGAAATGGAGGACCTACAGTTTAACGTGGAATCCGAACCACGGTGGAGGCCTGGCATTCCCCACATTCACAAGATGTCTTGTCAGAGGTGAGGGAAGGGTTTGGTAATCAGATAAATCTATGCCGGGCCCGAGGATTGAACCCCGGCCGCCAACATAGAAGTCAGACACCTTACCCCTAGACCGCCAGGTCCCCCATTATAAAACGCTAATTTAACTTAAGTGCGCGATAAAGGGCAAATCGTATGTGCCCCTTAGTAAAGTGCGCAATAAGGGGTGCAATTGTATACTTTAAGAGAATTCAGACACCATCAAAAATCACTTCCGGCCTTTAAGCCGACGCCATTGCAACTTTAAAGTGTACATGGCTTCCAAGAGCCCTTAGACGGACTATTCAGACACGGCCATTATAACTATTATGAATTAACACCTCCATCTTAAAAAACATGAGGCGCCAACAATTTGATGAAATTTTTAAACGAAAGATGTTTTTATAGATATATGTGTACATGCTTGCCTCAATTTTAATTTGAAAATTGGAGGAATCATCGTTGTCACAGTCCATTTTATCTCCAAACAAATAAGACGAGATGATCTTACTCGAGTCTGTGTAACAAGCCAAATCACAGATCACCACTGATCAGGATAACAGATCACATTACTTTAGAAAGAAACCAAATGTTTTAAAACGATGGTTTTACCTTCACCAACAACAGAAAATAAAATTATCAAAAACTGATGTTTATAGGGTTATGTTTTTTATATACGAATATTTAAATTAGCGAACGTGTTCTCGTATTATTTCATACCGGTATTCAAATGTTAAAATTACTTGTCTCTGATTAGCAAGTTTTTTGAGTTGGAGCAATAACTTTGGCCACTGATAGATATAAATGAAATCGATTTGTACCAAAATTTAGGGATTTCTAAAGGCGAAGTGGTAATATCTTTTATCCTATCAATAATCAAAATGTAGTAAGCATTTGTTTGTAAATCATCTCACGTATTTATAATTCTATCAATCATACATTTATTTAAACTAAATTTTGAGTAATTGTAATTATAATGTTTTAATATTGATATTAAAATAATCACTAGTTAAAGTTACATTATTATACACTAGAGGACTCTGCCACTGATGGTTGTGATTGGCTGGACATAATATTAATTTATAAGTCTGAATCGAATGATTTTTTGTTTGTCTATAAAATAAGCAGTTAACTCGTTACATTAAAGTTACAAAAACAAGTTTAGTTAATTAAAAAAGAATAAGTCCAAAATAAATAAATATAGTAAAAAATGGAGGGGAGAGGGGTTAAAGGATAATTCGTGAATTGAGGGTATTATGGTGTGGAATAGAATTCATGCAGGAGGGTAGTAGACACACTAGATATCAGCCATAGTTCATATTGGATTGAGTTGCGTAAGATGTTTTCATGTGTGTACTAAAATAGTAAGAAAAGCATATGAATGTTATTTTAACTACCAAATTGGAGAAGACAAAAGTTGGGTTCTTCATGCTTTCTGTAATACTTGTGCTTCAAATATTAACATCTGGTATAATAACGAAGACCGCTCAATGCCTCTCTCAGTTCCTATGGTGTGGAAAGATCCAACAAGCCATTTTTAGCCAAGTTTTACTTTTGCATGATACTACCTCTACAGCAAGAAATGTCTCAGAAGAAAAAATGGACCTTGAGTTACCCGAACATTTGTTCAGCTATCTGACAAAAGCCCTATGGAAAATACATTTTAATACCTGTTCCATAATAACAATATACACTAGATACAGATAATGAGATTGAAGATAGCCAAGAGAAGACCTGAACGATCAACATAAACAAATACTTATATTTTTCCTGATTGTCAGTCGAAAAAGGCCCACAGGGTACCGGTAACGCAAAAAGAATTAAATTACCTTATCAGAAATATCGATCCATCCTAAAGTAAACCAGAACTTTTAGGTTTAAGATCGCAAAAGTGAAATCTTCTTCAAGTTTATGTTAAAGTGTATGCATAACAAAGCCGCCATAAGAATTTAACTTTTTTTTAATATGGAAAATAACTTTGTCGCTTACACAAATATGAAAAAATTAATGCAGTCACTCAACATTGATCACAACCCTTAAGAGTGGAGACTGTTTATAAACGTTCTAAATTAAGCAGTTCTACTGTACATTGGCAACATTCAACAACAATCCTTATAGATCATATGAAAATATGAATATGCACCTTGAAGCCATCCACTATAACAAGTTCCAATGGCAGAACTGCAGTGACTTGGAAGTTATTTCCCTCCTGCCTCGAATGCAGCGTGAATACACCAATTTTTACTGTTTTTATTGACCCACTAATACAAAACCTTATTAAGAATAATCACTTTGACCAAACCATATAGAAAAAATAATCTTGGGGTTCTTTCAAGTTTGTAGTGAATAACTTTCCCTGGAACAAAATAGTTAATAGCTATGAAGAATTGGGAAAATCCTTATACACAGTTATTTTAAATTAGGCTGAAACATGTAACTGAAAACTCACTTTTTATCACTTCCATCTCCAGGGCCATCTTAGCATAAGAGGCAAACGGGAAAATTTCCCAGGGCCACTTGGTGGAAGTAATTGAAATTTACAATTTTCATAAAATCTCTAGAATACAGTGACTGGATGGTATGTTCACTCTTCAATGAGTCGACAGGTATATGAGAAATTCTCCTAGGTTAAATTAAATCAAGTCATGCTGACATAAAACTACTACCAAAACCTTTGTCAACAACATGGTGGTTTGTATGGCATAATGCATACAGAGCACTGATAGCATTCTACCACACTTTTCTTTCAGCTGTAACAAAAATTGCCAATAACTCTTGCGAAAAACCGGAAACCCGAGCTAAGGCTGAAGGTTTGTGTGCTAACTTTATAAGTTGGAGACCGAAATATTAACCAAATTTTGGACACAGATTCTAGAATGGTTTGAGAAAGTTAGCAAGAATCTTCAAAGTATTACTACTAATTTGGATGATGTAATCCTGATTTATAATTCCCTAAGAAATTATGTGGAAAGGGTCCAAGATAGGTTCGACTACTATGAATGTGATGGGGGAACAAATATCTAGATGTGAAGAGTATGAACACGAAAGAAAAACATTCAAGAGTAAAATATTGCAGTGTGATGTGGCCAATAGAGACAATGACACGATTTTTGACTGTAGGGGAGATATCAGGATAAATAAATGTTTGTCTACCATTGATTAACTGGTTCAGGAGCTTTCATACAGAATATTTGAATATTCAATTTTAGGCTTAATATTTGGCTTTCTTAGTAAATTATCTTCGATTCCACTCCATGATATTAGAGAACGTGCGAGGAAAGCTGTTGAAGCATATCGGAATTAATTGAAGAGTGTATCCATTTCCAGGAGTTCCTCAAAAAACTAACTGAATGAAGAGTCATTTTAAATTTTTTGAAAACTATTTGAAACAAAGGCCTAATCGTTAGTATCTATATGAATGTAGACACTTTCCTCTGGATGTTTTTAAATTCCTTGTTACAATTCAAGTTCTGAACGATCTTTCTCAGTTCTGAGAAGGGTGAAGAACTACTTACGCAACTCAACCAGTGAAGAGAAACTTTCGGGGATGGCATATTTTGCTATAAATGCTGAATTTCTGGATACAATTTCGTTTGACAGTTTAATCTACAATTTTGCTGCAGTGAAATAGCGGAAAGTGGATTTGTAGAAAAGACCGATAAGATTATAATATACAAATAGTGATAGTAGAATGCTCAATGACTTTTGCTTGTTCTTGGTGCGGTTTATCTTTTGACTAAAATTTTAAATATTTTCTTTTTTTAATAGTGATTACATTTGTTTATTACCTAATGTGATTTATAAGTGGACGTAGTAAAATTGGCCCGAATTCAATAATTTGATATTATTTATTGTTTTGGTAAGTAAAGCCATACTTTTTGATTTATTAATAATATTTATTCACTTTACATAGTAGCATGAATCAATAACTGGGACGGAAGCTGGAAGGAATGGAATTTGTGTGGAATGCATGTGATTGTTAGTAAAAAAGGGGGTTATAGGGGCGCCCTGCCAGCATTTGTCAATGGGCGACTTTTACCTTAAAACGGCCCTGTCCATCTCGAATTTTTTCTGCAAAATTATTGTGGTGGGGTCAGCGAAGATCATGGCGAGCGATTCTATCATGACATATCTGCAATGTAGAAGAGATACTGTAACATTACATTGCACTGTGTTACAATAGGACCTGCCCCATGATGACATTAACGCATAGCTCTCAGTAAATCATACTACCCGCTCCAATTATACTGACACAAATAGGATCTCTACAGTGGTAATCTTCTCTATTGTAGTTCACGTAGGTTAGTACGACATGATAAAACAATGCTGAACAATATATTTTCACTACATAATCCAATTCAATATTATGAAACTGTTCATGTACTTACCGATTGAATCTTCTAACACTAGAAACCACCAAGGCTGGCCTACACCTAGTATCCAAAATTGACGAGTGGGTTGGGCGAGCTACGATGTTCCTACAAGACGTAGTCCTCACAGTCCGATTCTACTAACGTATAATGGGCCATCCAACATTGAAGACGACTAGAGAATACCTATTCACCTGCCCTCTGATGGTAGAAAGATGCATTACTTTCAAAACATCAGATGATTGAAGAAATAGGCTGAAAATCTGATGGAGCAGTATCAACAAGATGTGTACGTAACTTTTTGGAGCCACCATTGACGTCACCAAGCGTGTGTTCAGCTCTCCCACCTTCTTTCTATTGCGATGAAACCCCACTATATAATAGGCTGTGCATGTATGCCAAAATGACTATCTTGATAACTACAACCGACGAAGGATAATTGTCTTGGAACTGGACAATGGCAGGATAAACATTTGTATTGTATCGGAATCGTAACTATGCCGATTCATTTATTGGATTCTGATTTATTTTAAACTTTTAGTCTTTTTTTGTAGTATAAAAATTAATATTCTTTTTTCTAAATCTAACTATTTATTTGCCTGATTATTCAAAATAAAATGAGACTATATTTTGTGTGTCACCACTTGGGCGCTAGAGTCTTTTGGAGAATTGACTCATTTAGATAGCCACAATTATTAATTGTTTTGAAATTGAACGAGTTAAATGTAAAGTGTTTGAAATTGTGGATAATAGTATTTATATTTTGTAAACATCAAGGTGACATTTCTTAATTTTATTTGCATATTGAAAAATCGTAAAGTAAAGTAACCTTCATTATTATTTTTGTATTAATTATGCCTTTAATTAACTTTTGTATATTTAATAATCTTTTTCCAAAGTTTGTTCTAAATAAGACATTTATATTATTGTTTATTAAAGAAAATAATGTTTAATTTTGATAATTCTGAGTCAGGATCAGATAGTCCCTGGGAAGTTTGACTAAAGTCTGTTAGCCAAACTCTCGCGTTATGTAAATTCTCTTATATTAGATTTATTGGTAAAGTTAACGTAATTTGAAGCCTTTGTTCTTTGTATATAAATACACGTTTGTAACAGTTTCAAGGTGCCCATTAGGGCCTAATGATTAGGCTCTTATATAGAAGTTGTGTATCATCCTGATGGATGATATTATTATTAATCTATTATATTAAATTCAACCCGTAATGATGTTCTGTCTCTTAAAGACTGAACCATCAGAATATTGAATAGATTACAAGTTTATAGCTTTCTTTTAAATATCTGCGCCATTTTAAAGATATAAAGTTATTGTCTATTAGTTTGATTTTCAACGTAACTCATTTTGATATAATGAGACCATGTAAAGTTTTCTGCTCTTTTGTTATTGTTTTGAATAAACCATTCATATTGTTGCCTTTAAATAATGCTAATAATTTCTCTTGTCACTTGTTCCTTAGATTTCACCCACTCCCTTTTATTATTTAATGGTCGTAATTAAAAGGACTCAGAGGGGGTGTTACAATACCAAGGCAAGTGGAGCTGTGATATGTTAGCAAACTATTTCTGGGCTATCACAAGGGATGCCCCTGGAATAGAATACAAACATCAGACGAAGCACAAGCTCAAGAACTGAGTCAAGGGTAGTTGCCCTTTCGAGAATATGTGATTAAATCAGTGATCTATATACTAAACTTGATGGTCATAAACACACCCCTTGCAAAGGGCCAAAGCGTGATGCCCTAATGTGTTGTCTGCTTGATTGTGGGGGGACAGAGTCAACTATTTCTTTAATGTTCTTCTGAGAAAAGATGTCTCTAATGAATAAAACCAGAAAATAGTAAAGTGTTATACCACACTTGGGTGAAGGAACATTTGCATTAAAGAATATACAATTAAGTTGCACAGGTAATATTGTACAGATACGAACTAAATCTTTAATTTATTAAAATATGAAGTTATCAGTCCTATGTAGTTACATTCTGCCAATACTGCAATATATGTATATTTTAAAGTTTGCTGTTA
This sequence comes from Timema shepardi, assembly GCA_902151425.1. Classification (NCBI taxonomy): domain Eukaryota; kingdom Metazoa; phylum Arthropoda; class Insecta; order Phasmatodea; family Timematidae; genus Timema; species Timema shepardi. The sequence continues at coordinate 16,300 of CABFVX010000934.1, forward strand.
GCTTTTATATTGTTTTCAAAAATCATATTATATTTAAAGTGCAGTAACTATAATGAAATAAGGTAACTAAAAACTTTATTACATTAATTTGTTCTGACAAACTTTCAAACAATCATTTAAATTATAAGCTTGAAGGAAGTATCAATATATGAGCCAACATCAACTTTTATTTAAACCAACAAGTTACGAGTATCGAACGTAGTTATGCTCTTCAACATGACTGGATTAATATCTTCTCAGGCCCTAAGCACTCAAAATCTTGTAGTGCCCCCCCCCCCCCCCCCCCC
>CABFVX010000934.1:16684-69494 GCA_902151425.1 Timema shepardi
CGATAGGCCCCTACAAAATATAATCGCCCTTCTTCCCCTTTTAAAATTTATAAATATATAATTTTATGTATAAATTATCTATATATTAAAACAAGAAAACAATTTTTTTATAAGATATTTATTTGAAAGAACAATCAAAATAAATTAAATATATGATTTAAATGGCTTGTTTCACAATTTTGTGATAGTTAAATCAATGATTATGTCATTTAACATTAAATAGCAGTAAGTCATATAAGAAAATTAGTCTCTTATAGCTAGGGCAACAGAAAAATACAAATTTTCAACTATTTTTTTTATTTATTAAAAAAAATTTAATGAGGGAAAAATGCACATGTAAAATATTCCTTTTATTGAAATAAATTTAGGTGGATTAGTAGTTTTATGAGACATTGTTATGTAGAAAGATAATTATTTGTACAAAACAAAATATATTTCATTGCTTTCTAACTTAGAAGATAGGATCAAAAGTTGCGAAATAAAGTTTATTGTTGCCTACTTATAGCTTATTTATACTTTAAAAAAAATTATCCTGCTTTTTTAAATGTCAAAGTATTTTATAATTGCTCAAAGCTAATCTGACGTAACAAATCTGCTTGTAAACTTAACAGAAACAAGGCATCCAGCAGCCTGTCTGGTAGCATAATTATTGTTCTGTTGATATTTTTAGTATGTTTCAACTAAGAAAATGAACTCTCAGCTAGGAAATTATTGACCATTGGTGTTACAAATACATATAGGAAAGGCACACTCAATATTGTGTTGGAGACATTTAAGTCTACCATGCTTTAAGTGAGAATAGCGATTATGTTGCATGATGTATTTTTGAATATTATTTTGTTTAAGTGCGATTGCGCTAAGGATGCCATGTTTTTAATTGTACATTAATAGTTTCAAGTTACTGGATAGTCACTAGTCAGTCGCTTCCATCTTTACTATCACAAACTAACATTCTACTTTTCTATTTAGATATTCAATATATTGTATTCTACAAATATTTTATAAATTTCAGCATGATCTAATTTTTTTTATCACTGCATCTTACTACCTGTTCAGGTTATACGCCTATATACTAATTAAGCTAATGGGTTTAGGGATGCGTAATGTAATATTTTAAAGGGAATGCATTTGCGTGGAGAAAGAGCGGAAACGATTTTATGAAAACCACCTCAGCACACCCGACTGAGAAGACGACTGAATTGTACCCATTTGGAATGAATACCATTCCAGAATTTACCTATCTAATAAGCGAACTTATTGAGTAATCGGAATTCTACCCACTGGAATTAAATCCACTAAAATCAGTATTATATACATTTTAGATGGTATCCATTCCAGAATTTCTCAAACAAGCTACCTTATTGAGAAATGGGAATTGTACCCACTGGAATTTTACCCACTAAAATTGGAATTGAATCAATTTTAAATGGCATAAATTATCTTACATATTTTTCTAAGTAACCTGGAACTTATTAAATAGTTCAGAACATTTTTGAATGCATAGTTTGAAACAGTCATGACTGTGCTTCTTAAAAGGTGTGAGAACTGGTTTGGAATACCTACTTAATTTTTTTTAATCAATAAAGCAGTTTTATCTCTATCTAAATACATATTATTATAAAGTAAAAATATTTTGAAAACACTTCTATAAAATCTAAAATAGCAATGTTATAATTATAAAAAATATATAAATGGTAGTTACAGTAGCCACATAGCTTCTTTGGTGCTGACTGACAACTCACAGCTGACTTCTGACAGTCAATATTTAGGTATATACCTAAATTTTGACCGTCAAATGTGACAGCTGCTACACACATGTTTTTGCAGATCATATAGTTCGGCGTAGGGATACATAATTTGGTCTGGTAACTTTTCAAAGCCGTCAGCTATCATCTGTGAGCTGTCAGTCAGCACCAAAGAAGCCAAGGGGCTACTGTAGATATATCTAACAATGATTTTACTCTCCCTCCACGCAGGTGCGGGTACATTTCCTTTAAATTTTACTCTCATTCCTACTACAGTAACTTAAATTATATGTATGTATATTTGTAGAGCCCAAACGGGTAGTAAGACGCAGTAATAAATAAAGAGTATCTAGCTTTCACTTTTTGAACCAACTGATCATACCAGCACACGACTTTAAAACTAACTTCTATAGGACCCACAGTCCAAATCGTTGTAAAAAGTAAAGCCTCAATGTAACTATACATTTTTCAGGCGCGTTGGAAATCGGTCCACCGCCAGGGACTCTTATCTTTGCAGATAGATGCACTAAACAAGTGATATATGATTGTGACGCCTCTATCCTGGTTCAAATAGGTGCAGTTATTAAACAGTCAATAAATAAATGTAGCTTTAAACGAAATTATAAAATGAATTGAAAGCTATATTTATTCTATTTCCATAGATTAGACTGTTAAGTTATTGGTTTTTTTTATACCAAAATTGTTGTCATAACACTAGAATAAAACTTGCCATAGTATTCTTGAATTCGCGACTGATAAATAACTTTCTTCGGCGAGATAAATCTATGCAACGGTGTCAACCGGTCAGCCGTCTCAGGTCGAGTCCACTTCTCCTGACGACAGGGAAGTCATTATGGTTGCCGCAGTCGTAGGAGGTATGATGGTGAAGGGTAAAAGGACGGGTAAATGTCCTCTAGGCGCATGCGCAGCTCACAAGTCAAGTGGGATTCGCGATGCAGAGAGAAACATTCTTCAACCCTCTTCTGTAGTGAAGCAATGTTGACGACGTTTAGATCTAATATAACTTATTCAAATTGACAGTGAATGAACTGAATTGATTTATGTTTGGAAGATAAGATGTTTTTAGAAATCTTGACATATGCACGTACTAAAAATATATTTTGTTTACAAACACGTTGTTAGCAACCCCCTTACTTGTGTTTCTTGTGCGTGGTGAAAGTGAGCGAAAAAAATATAATACGTTTGAATTGAATGTGCGGACAAGTTAGAATTTGTGCTTTGTTGTGTCATTGAAAGTTTAGATTCTGCTCTTTTCTCTTATCTTTTATGAGAATTACCATGCGTTTGGATAATTGGATTACTTCCCAATCTCCTCCTAATTACAAGGTAAAAATCATAAAATATAACAAAATTAATTTTCTTTTATGTATATCTAATGTTTAACTATTGATTTCGGTTGCACGAAGACTGTATAATTCGCTTAACGTAGAATGTTAAATACTAGCACAACATTGTTGTACCTTATTATAAATGTAAATATTCCATCCAATAGGTTTTTATTAATTCAACATAAAAACGCCTGTTTTATTAAATCAATTAACTTAAATAATGTAATTGATATTTTAATACATTCTATGTTCTACTATTCAATCATTTTACTTTTACACTATTCTAAAGTTGGGGTAGGATACCTACAGTTTTAATAAGAGCTAAATACATTTTGTTGTTTTTAATTAAATCAAATCTGGTGAGTAGTGAACCCCGTTATAGTGGATAGAAGTGCGCTATAATAATCCTACATAAACAAATCTAATAAAATACATTGCTATCGTTTAAATTTAGTTAAGGAAATAAAATAGTTATTATTATAGTCATTTAGCATTTTAAGTAATTCTGGAAATTTCTTGATAAGACACGTTAGTTGCGGAGATAGAGGTTACGTCACTCGCTCGATAACTTGTAGAATGTTCAGAAAAAAACTGCTTATGAAAGGTTCAAGTTGTGTATTAACTCTCTTTAGCTTTGTTTAGTTCCCCCTGTCCCCCCTAAAAATGTATTTGTTGTCTCGTTATCTGGCATCTTGGATTATTGCCTATATTAATCTGCTAAGGCTCAATTGCTATCTTGTTTACATCCGAGTGATCCACTTTAAGATAAAAAAAGGAGAAAGTTTAAACGCGTATCAACGGGCTTGCAAATATAAATTAAACCTAATTTAAATAAGGCATTGTAATATTTTTCTGGCTTGTCTACTGATCAAACATTGTACTATCAACTTATTATTTTCGGCTATGAAAAAAAATATGGTTCCTCTTCTAGTATAATGGTGCGTTTAGTTGAGGATTTCTCTCGTTACCATACAAACTGGTCGATAAGATGTACAATAATTGTACGTGAATTGTACCAACTGGTCGACAAGCTCATTCATAAAGGAACATTATAATCCAACACGAGAAGACCAACTAGTAGACGTTGATATGGATCCAGTTAAGAGTGGGCTAAGTGACAGACAAATTAATAAATCGCGAACAAAGTGCTCAACAACGAAGTTGTATACGAGGAAGAACGCACAAAACCTTTCTATAACACTTTTAAAAAAAATGTAATGTATAGATCTACTAAATAAGTGCATCGGCATTCGAAAGGCCTGATGCGTTAATTACTCTCGCATTATAGTGGATTGCTGGTGATGGTAGAGATCGGGGCCGGATGCATCTAGGGTTTTTTCCCCTCTAAATGCTTTTTCAGGATTTCCTCTAGATTATATCCTCCTTATAAATATGCGTATGTTTCAAACGGGTAATGAGAAGCGAAGGAAAAGTTATTAATTTAGTTGGTTGAAATTATCATTAATAATGGATGAGTTGTTCACAGGAATTTATATATAAGCGTGGGTCTATAGTTCAAAAAGAGCACCTAGATACGGGAATCAAACCCAACACCTTTGGTTTAGCGAGCACTTTGTTAACTTGTCGGTCACCTGTTCCACTCTTAACTGGATCCAAATCGACGGTTATCTATCAATTGGTCCTTTCGTGTAGACCGGTTGGCAGTTTATAGCTCTGTATGAGTTTATCGAGCAGTTGGTACAAATATTACCAGCCACCTGACACCCCCGACCTCCAAATATTTTTCTTCGTTTGGTCGATGAGTTGGATATCGCATGGTATTATTCGTGTCGAACACCTAAACCGACCATTTGGTTCATGTTTCTTCTGCGTGTCGATCTGTATATCACTTGGTCTTCCTGTTTCTGCCAGAATTTTTTTTTAAATTTTAAACTTTAAAAAAATAGTAATAATAAGGGAATAGAGAGAAAAAATTAAGTCATGTTATCAGCTCCACTACCACCACCCAACCATGTTAACATTGTATGCAGAAAAAAAGTGAACTAAGGTTGAAATATAGAAGGTGAAAGATTGATACAGGAGGCACATTTAACGTCACGAGCTCACAAACCGCAGCGCCACTCAACCAAAAATGTTGATATTATATGCGGACAGAATTGAATCGGCGCATTGTTGGTAAAATATTACTTAAAACATCAAAATATATCAAGATTGGGACATTTTAATATTAGGGGCTTAGGTGGGTTTTTAAACAAAGTGTACAAGATAAGTTATTATAAAATGATATAAGTGTTCCGCTTAAAAATGCTTTAAAGCTTACACATCAAGTTAGGAAAATCTATCAAATATGTATCTACACATTAAATTGGAGGTATAATATTTTCCACCAATTTAACCAGGTCCACAGGCCACCTTCTCATTAAGTCGTCATTCCAGGTTCAATTCCGGGAATGGCTGAAATATATTTCAACGGTGATGAACTAATGACAAATTAATAACAGAGGAGGCTAGGTGCTATGTATGTCCTGGAAGTATGTTTGTTTCTAATCATGTAGTGATATATTTAAACAGTTCAGGACGTGCTTATCTATTATCCTTAACAAAGTAAATATAAAAACGCTCTTGGACAGTCAATATTATTGAGCCATTTTGCTTCAGACTATGACCCTTCCCTCTGAGAAAATAGCTGATTCAAATCCCAGAGTCCTCACACAGTTGGAAACAGAAGAGGTGCAAGGAATTTAAAGGATAGTTTAAGATAAAATACACAAGAACTAGCCTGTAAAATCGGTATACCCGGAAAAGACGCAATTTACACCTTGACCTCTCAATCACCACAATGCAGTTTATTTCTGGTCAGAGCTAGGCCTAGACCGTGTGATCACCGTTGCGGGTGGATTTAGGCAATTAGTATACTTTCAGACGCTAATAATTAGTTAGTGTCTGAAAAAATAACCAATAAGTATTCTCTTGCTACCCGCTCACCTCGTGGGCAAATCTGTACTGAATGGATTTAGTGGGTTGGGCTAGGTTACTTCAAAAAACTGCATGTGTTCCTTTTTAGTCGTTTATTATAACATTGAATAGAAGTTATGAAGATATATGTAGACTATGATGTAGTTTGAACATGTTGTGGTTTAGATTTAATTAGGTTAAGAGGTCCTCGCTGCTTTCAGTATTCTATCTTTCAACAGTCGACGTGTTGACCTGGTCTAGATATTACGACTCGAAATACTTAGCGTAATCTCACGACGCTTTGACTATACCGCGGTTAAAGATAAAATACCCAACTACAATTAATAAATAAACTCCTACCACAGAAGTACACTGATAGGGGTACTGAGATACACTGACGTTCCAACACACGTGGTGTAGAGGTTGGTTGCCCTGTAGTCTCGCCAGCGCGGCGAAACAAAAGCTGACGCCTGTATAAATACTCCATTGAATATGCTGTATCTTGGATCGCCTTACGTTATTTTTGACGTGGTGTTCTCTAGGTAACGGCGACACACTCTTAAGATCTCGACGATATAAATGACGCGTGGCAGTGTATCGGCCTAAAAGCACTTGTCTGTCTCCTGTGTGTATTTTGAGAACGCGCGTCACGTAACTCCTGTATAAAAGTGAACTTAAAAACATTCATATATTTCTCTTGACCGATTGTCGACCAAGCCAGTTTGAGTATACAAGAGACAAGTAAGGACCCCTTCTTTCCATCCTCCCACAATGGTAAAAAAACCTCAGGGTCTGTATAGTACAAAACTAGGCCTTTCCCCCCCTTTGAGAGTGTCTTTAGTACAACTGGTTTGTTTTACCAAGCCACAAAACACGTGCTTATTAATAATAAAAATTACTACGCGAGCGATGGTTTGTTGAAAGAATAACAACTGACTTTAGTGATTTGGCTTGTGCCAGACTTGTACACTTTGTTTAAGCAAAATCTTCTAACTCTACAGATACAGAAACAAACAGTTCCAATTTGGAACTACTGTATGTCATAAGACGGCTGTCTAGATTAAGGTGACGTGTTTTGTTGAAACGATGCACTATCTTATGTGGACATGCAGTTTCCAAACCCAGAATTGATCCGGCGACGAACTGAGTAACAGTTCAGTTGTGTTCGGCACTTCACTAGCGGATGTAATTTAAAATAGAACTCTGTATTGTCTATGCAAAATTAGGATTATATTCTATTCATAGACATATAATGCACAAACTTATTTTTTAGCAACGCGTCTTACTAACTGTTCGGGTAACGATTTAAGGGATTAGGATGGTTATATTTAGATTAAGTGTACCAGCATTTGCATGGAGAGATAGTGATAAACCATTATGGAAAAAACACCCTCAATACACCCGACCGGGATTAGAACCTCGATCTCCCAGTCATTGGCAGTCTGGTATAATGTGAGAGTAGTTCGTTAGACCATGCGGCCACAAACTTCAGTTTTTGTAAATAAGTGTATATATCATAATGTGAAATGAAAGTAGTTTAGAACACATCTCTCCTGTCTTCATTAAATGTGTGTATACTACCCTCGATGGAAAGACAATCGGCCCTAAATTATAGCGACGGTGAGATGATGCTTCTTTTAAAATTTACCTTTTCCTTCCTGTCTAATTAGGTTAGAAAGTTTATCATTGATACAATTTATATACAGTACAGTATGATTTTGGTAGAAAGAACAGAAGAATTAGTTACTAAAGCTACTCAAATAATTTTAATATAATATGTATACGTCAAGTCATGTTATCTACAGCTGTCACTTTTGATAAATATTATCAATATCTATATAATAACCCAAATAATATAGCTAAATGTTTGCAATGTTGGCTCCAAAGAAATATGTTTGAATTTTCTAAACCGTTCTTACGAACAAAATCAGGGAGTGTACAACCAAACAAATGAGAGGAATGAGGAATGCGTGCACTTTGCACAAATCAAGGTAGGTGTAATGATCGAACAAGGTGTAGGACCTATTAAGTGCGCTAATTCCTTATTAAAAATTACACGCTATAGCAAATCCCTAGTATGACTTTTTTCCCGTTACTTTTATTTTACTTTTTATTATTTTAAGGATACAATCTCCCTTAGGCCCCCCCCTCTCCTTCGACCAAACTTTTACTCCCAGGTTTGTAGCGTCTTGTTTTTACGTCCCTCCTTCCCCTCTTTATCTTTTTTTAAATCAATATCCAAATCGATTAGAGGAATTAAACTATAACTGTGTCAACAATCTACTAGGCCTACCCGGAAAAATATTTTTAATCAAAGCTTGGAAGTGAGTGACAAGAAAATCGACGTCAGTTCCCCGACAGGTGTGGTCACATAAAAAACATACAATCGATAAGATAAACTAAAGGTCCTAAAACATGTGTGTACAAATTTGTTTTTTGTATTTTCAATCTGCCATCAAAAGTGGTCGGCTTTTGATCGATCGTTATCTGCTATAATATCCAGGCATATTTTCTGACTTGGAATGTACGCTAATGTGAAAGTGAAAGTGACTTACTAGCTTTTAATTCCAATAGTTTTTATAATTTCCCCTCCTCTTTTAGCCACTGTGTCTTACTACCTGTCGGTCTATACGCATTTTTATAGCGATAGTGGGGTAAGGATGATACAAGTAGAATTTAGATTAAATTTACCCGTATTTGCGTGAAGGGAAAGTGATAAGCATTTTAGGAAAAATAACTCTACAATACATCCGACCGGGATTCAAACTCCAACTTCTTCGTCAGTATCATACAAAACTACATGATCCTCGAATTGGCTCTGCGTGCCCACCGGTGCGGGTAAGAATTCCTAATCAATTATTACTTTTAACATATAGCTGAATTATTTTATTTTAAAGTAAGATTGCACAAGTAATGATTAATTTTTCATATTCTGCAACGAAGTGGTTTGGCTGTAATAGTCCACTTATACAGGCTAATATTTTAAGGTATCCATTGTCAAATAAAGTGAATTTATGACACAGACATTCCACATCCTAGTACAAGCATAGAACATATTACCTACGATTCAAGTATTTAATGTTTAACCGCTTCGGTCGTCAAATGGTCTAAAGCTTCACTATCGTAATACACTTATAGATGACGGGGATATCAGAGTTTGATTTCTTGTCAGATGCACTAAAGGTGGAGTTTCTTAAATGGTTTTCCCACTATTTTCCTCTAAATTTGATCTTACCCTAATTTACTAGTGGAAGTTTGCGGATAGCTCAAACAGCATAATTGCGCATTCTATGTTTTCTCGAGCACGGGTTTGTTTCGGCCATCGACTTACTAAGCCTGTCGGGGCCTGCACTTGAGTAGTGGGGCTGCCACTTAAAGGTCCTCAGGTATATCTTCTCTTGGTGGTAACCTTCCCTAACTGAGGCTATGGGTGCTGCTGACGACGACTTAGATCATCAACACTAACCCTCTAACTCCCAGCTCACCCAGCTGGAAACTCTCTCCCAAGCTTGTTGGTTTTGGCCCTGACCAGTCTCCTGTCTCGCGCCTGCACCTAATCTGGTTTCCAATGGGGTTCAACCCAACCTCCAACAGGTTACTCAGATCCCGGGATACACCACTTGGTGGTGAGATCAGGATTGAGTAGGAGAGGCTAAGCGGCACCCACTAGGTAGGCTCCATGTATTGCACATCACTATCCCGTTAGTACCCCTTGGGAATGAAGTTTGTGAGGAGCATCTTAGCCGCAGTAACTGAGCCTTTAGGCATTGGTTCAAATAGAGGACAATGGAGGCGAAGGAAGAAAATAAGGCAAAAAAGAAGGAAGGTAGAGGAGGAGGATAAAATAAATTAGTTGGAGATGGGGCTAAAATAATGGAGAAGGACACTATGGATAGTAAGAAAATGCTACATGGAAAGGTCAGGAACAAGAGAAGAAATAGAAAGGAACAGATTGGCATGGTAGACAAGAATGGGAATGTGGTGATGGAAAAGGAGGGCTTAAGCAACGCGTGGAGAGAGATCTTTGAGAACCTGCTAAACACTAACGTGACCACAGAGGATAAGGGAAAGGATGAAGTGAGCACTAGCCAGGAAAGTGTGAAGTCCTAACATGGAAGGAGGTGGAAGTGACATTGAAAAGTATGAAGGTTGGAAAGGCACCAGGAGGTGATGAAGTAAGTGTGTAACTGCTTATAGCAGCAGGAGAGGGATGATTATAGTGGCCATATAGAGTGTAACGAGCAATATGGAATGAGGGGAAGATCCCAGAATACGGTAAGAGGGGGAGTAATAGTGCCCATCTTCGATAAAGGAGACAGGAAGAAGTGTGGGAGCTACAGAGGAGTCACCTTATAAAAAAATGGGGGAGAGAGATAGAAGAATAGTAGGAGGGTTAAGAGAGGAGAAATATGGCTACAGTCTAAGAAGATCAACAGCTTCAAGAACGACACCATGAATAGATTATGGAAAATACCCTTTAATGGTCTTCCTGGATGTTGAAAAAGCGTGTTACAGCGTGTGCAGAAAAAGAGTATGGAAAACGCCGTAGAAGAAAGTAGTGCAGGATGAGACAGTTAACAAAGGGAGGAATGTGTACATTGGTAGTGGGACCTGTGTAAAAGTGGAAGAGATATTGGTTTGAGTTAAAGAATGGTCTGAAACATGGTAGTGCGCTCTCATCACCACTGGTTATTGTAATGATGTACGACCTGCCTCAGTGGCGTAGTTGGCTAACGCGCTTGTCGTGTTGAGCTCGACTGCTGAGTACGGGGAGATCGAGGTTCGAATCTTGGTCGGGTGAACCGGGGTGGTTTTTCCAAAATGGTTTTCTACTCTCCCTTAACGCGAATGCGGGTTTACTTCCTCTAATTCAACCTTCCCGATTCCTAACCCATTAGAGTAATTAGTACTTAAAGCGTATAACCCGAATGGGTAGTAAGACGTGGTGCTAAAGATGATGATGATTATTATTATTAATAATGATGTACGAAATAATGCAGGAAGGAGTAGAAAGAATTGGAGAGGGAAAGATGAAAGCAATGGTGTTTGCAGATTACCTGATTGTGTGGGATAGTTATAAAAAAGAAGTACATGAGCAGCTGGAGGTTTGGGAAGAAGTGTTGTAACGGTATGGAATGAGGCCTAATGTAAGGAAGAGTGAGATGGTGATCACGACAAGGAAGGGGGGGTGGGAGAAACTGAAGATTGTAAAAAGTTTTGAGTTTCTGGGCAGTATTGGGAAGGAGAGTGGAAGTAACAGCAGAGAATTAAGTGAGAGAGGAAGCCAAGCAGATGCATACTGACGTATGATGAAGAAATATGTATAGTAAAGGAACAGGATGGAAGCATAATGCAGGCGAGTGGAATGATATTTCTGAAAAGCAGGATTGGTGTGACAAATTTTGATAGGATGAGAAATGGGAGAGCAAGAGGAATAGTAAAGGAAGGTCCAGGACAGGATAGAGAAGGCACGTTTAGGGTGGTATGGCCATTTGAGAAGAATGGAGAGGAAAAGGATGCTCAGGAGGATTTTGGACATGATGGTGTAGGGTAGGAAGACCATGGGACTGATGGCTGAAGGGATCGTGGAGGAGAGAGGAGAGGACTGGGCCAAGGAGGAGGGAGAGAGGTGGTGGGAGGAAAGAAGGTGATGGAGAATCTTATGTTCCAAACAGACACGACCAGTGGCTGAAAGCTGTTCACGATTATGATGATGATGACTTGATCTGCAGCTGTCACTTTTAATAGATAATATCAATATATATCAATAAATATAATAATATAGTAAATTATTGTTATCTGTGTTGACCCCAAAAAGTATTTTTTGAGCCTGTCTTCCTCCATGCTATGAACTTGACCAACAGATGTACGACTGTGACGTCACTAAAGCTCAAAGACAGTGTTGTGGGCTGTAGTACAAGTTGATACTGTTGGCTGTAGAGTTCATATACGCCGTATTTATTAGTCCAACTTTTCTAAGATGATACACTACTACCTTATCTATCAATAACTAACGCAAATTTGTGAATATATGGACGCTATTATGACAGGGTTTCCAAGCTCATAAAAAGGGAGCTAAAAAATATTTTTTTCGAAGTGTAGATTTGCACAAAAATCCCAAAACGTCCGAACTGTAGGCTGGCTTCACTAAAAACTCATTGATTTGGACAAACGAGAAAATTTACTTGAGTTATTTTTCGCTTAGTTACACTAGTATTTATTCTAATGTAGAGCATAAGCCCACCACGGGCCACTGCAAATATATAGCAACAGACAGCACGTTTTTACAGAAAATCCAACAACGTGGAAGGATGGGGCTAAAACTCTAAAAGGAAGAAAACATTTTCAACGTAGCAGATCAAAAAAGTTCATGAAGGCACTGTATGAGCTTCGTCTGCTTCACTAACAGTTCAATGACTAAACGCACCATTTTGTTAATTGATTGTATTATTTGGTTTATAGATAGGTAACACTATTTTAAGCCTCTCCAAGTAATAAATTGTTCTTATTTTTATTTTTATTATAAACTATTCTAATACATTTTCGAAAATAATATTTTGAAGCTAAGAAACATAAGGATTTAACGATTTAAAATATCGGCTATGGGCTCATTTCTACTTTAAATAAGATAAAAATAATTTGTAACTAATGTATCCCCATTTCAGTAGTCTCGTAGTCGAACACGTTACTTTAGCGTTAGACTAGATTGTTTGTGATGTGAAATCGGGGTTCGGATCTCGATCGGCTTTACAGAGGATGGTTTTTACTTAAAGGATTTACTATCCTTCCACGCCAATTCAGATACATTTGATCGAAACCACACCTTCCTTAATCCCACCACATTAGTGCAAATATGCAGATAGCACCAACGAGTAGTAAGAAGCGGTTCAATAAACAAAATAAACAACGAATCATTGAAATGATTTTAAAACCACAGCAAGTAAAGTTAATGGAAAATCTGCCTCATCAAAAATCTAATTTTAAATCAGAGTTGTTTTAATTTCATGCATTAATTTAATTGATTTATTTTGCGGGAATTTTCCATACATACACATGAGATTAGCACACCATTTACAAACCAACTTAACTTCTTGATAAAACAATGACATCGCTTCGTCACCTAAGATAAGTACGCTTAAGATAGTACACACTCAGAACTATTACCTAGTTTTACATACATATATATATGTATGTATATTTGCACCGCGTCTTATTATCCGTTCGGGTTATACGCTTATGTACTGATTACGCTAATGGTTTTTAGGGATTAGCGAGCTTATATTTATAGGAATTGTAGCCATATTTGCGTGGAGGGAGAATTGAAAATCCTTTTAGAAAAACCACCTTCTGAACATACGACCGAGTTCGAACCTCGATCTCCCCATCCTCGGCAGTCTAGTCTAATGCGAGAGTAGTGCGTTAGACCATGTGTCCACCGAAGCGGGATGGTTTTAGATTAATTGAATAACTGTACGAAGCTATATTTTACAAGTATTTAATATTTCGGCCGGAATTGAACCAGGGCTCCTTAGTCTTGTGGATCAGACATCCTAACTAAGAGATTGATGTTTGCCACGTGTTACGTGCTTGCGCGCTGTAAGTTTGACCTAGTTACAGAAGCAATATCGTGGTTTTCTCCACCTCTGTTTTCTCCAGTACACTAAACATTGAACAGTTAGAGCTAGTAAAGTGTTCACATGTTTACAATACATTATTCGTTGCTGATGAGACGGTTAATTGACACGGCCAACATTAGTCACTCGCAGTTCTTTTGCAAGAGTGGCTAACCAGGACCGCCCAGGGGACCTGTGGGGCCAGGGACAATGGCTCCTAAGGGCCCACTTTTACACAAACTAATAACCTTAATTTCTGTGATTCATTATTTTGCCATAGTATTTTAATTTAAACAATGTGCATGAAATAAAGATTACATTTTCGTTACATTATTCAGCTACATTATTTTTATCCTTATAAAACTAACAAATTTCAAAAGAGCTACAGTAGCCCCATGTCTTCTTTGGTTCTGACTGACAGCTTTAAAAAGTTACCAGACCAAATTTCGTACCCCTACGTCGAACCAGATGATCTGCAAAAACATATGTTTAGCAGCCATCACTTCTGACAGTCAAAATTTAGTTATATACCTAAATGTTGACTGTCAGAAGTCAGCTTTGAGCTGTCAGCCAGCACCAAAGAAGCCATGGGGCTACTGTAACATCGGAAAATTGGTAAGAAATGAAAATTATTTTTATATGTGTGTTGTGAAAGCGGTAAAACTTGTTGTTGGACGCCCCTGAGAAAACGAGTCTAAGGGAAAGCTGGTCCAACTCTGGGTAACCTTAGAGTTAACTTCAGCTTTAGGGCAATGATGATTTAGTTCGGTTTCTTCCAAGTTATCTTCATTTATTTATTTCCGGGTCAAGGAATATCACCGTCCGGGAGTTTTTACCTAATACAAACCACGCGGGTGAGAGTGGGGCATGCGATGCTAGTCGCACACGTTGGCAATTAACTAATTTCTAATGTTAGCAAAAAAAGTATTTATTTTAGTTTATGCGTGTTAACACATGGTTTATTTAATGAATAAATCCAAGGGGAATCAATAAGATAGATTAAAATAATTGCACTCGCGTTAGTGTATAGAAAGACTCTAGAAACAAAATCTATAACTCAACTGTAGACAACATCCCGTCTGGATTATAAACTCCACTTCCCATTACATAAAATCTACTTTAAAACGTACCTCATGCCTTAAATTACGTGACCACTGGCGTGGGGTTAGTTTCTTTATATTTCTCATTGTAGATAGTTTACTAAACCTAATAATTATACTTAAAAAATGTAATGCCTAACATATTTATGTTTGTGATATTTAACACGTATTTTCCGAACTAAATAAGCCGACCGATAATTTATCATTAGGAAAGGTGAAATCAAGGCCGTAGCCAGGCAATAACTTTATGACCCCAAATTGCCGGAGGCTGAAAGAGGTTTTAAATGATAAACACTTCTAGAAGCTCTCTGAAGTGCTTTTTATGGTAACACAGCCCCCTAATTTGTACTTGTACCTGAATCTTGATATTGTTTGAACCATAAATAAAGCCATATATATTTTACTTATAAAATTTCGGGGGGAGGCGGGGGGTTGAACCCCCAAAACCCACTCCCGCCTTGGGTAAAATCCAAATTTTCCAAATTATTTATTTGTTAACCATGCTAGAAATCAAACTTGGGATTCATTAGACATGCGCGTGACTGACTTAGCTTAGGCTGAGTTTCTATTCATGCATAACGCATAGCTAATACTAAATAGTTTCCACTTATAGATAATGTATTTAAAAACACTTTACTAAAGTGTTCAGACAAAAAGCAACGTTTGTTAAATTGTATATTTTGAATCTTGAATTTAACGAAATTTAAATTTTGTCCAAGCTATTAAGTCAAATTCTGTTTTTATTTCGTTTCGATTTTATTATTGTCATGAATATTATAGTAGACCTACTTCTCGATACCAAAATGAAATATTTATCCTTTATTTTCAATAATATAGACAATCGTAGTTAATTCCTGAATAACAAACAATTATGACTACCACAAGGCATTTCAAACATAAAGGTGAATACAGAACCTACTTATTTTTGTCTTTTTATATACTGGCTTTTAATTGGATACCTTCTCTTTTCGCATTCTCATTAGCTGAAACTATCTTTATTACACTTCATGCATAACGTAAATAAGTTAACCTTAAATCAACTTTATGCATTATTCACTATTCACTACGCATCGATTTAAACGCTAGCGCCGCGTTTTACTACCCTTTCAGGCTATACGCCAATATTCGCTACTAATAAGGATAATTCCACCTCAATTCAACAAACAAACAAAAATTGGCACACTATGTCTCAGATCTTGAAGAAACTTGGTAAACTCAATCCCTCCATGTTGGTAAGTGACCACATCAAATTTTCCCTCTCTAGCTCTAATAGGATTTTTTTTACAGCCCTTCAAACTTTCATCGAGTGCTTGTTATTTACTGCTTCCGAGGTCTTCTATACAAGCTGCACTTGCTTATCAAGAATATTCCATCTCACTCACAAATCTATTATTATTATTATTATTATTATTATTATTATTATTAGCACCGCGTCTTACTACCCGTTCGGGTTATACGCACTTACGCTAATGTGTAATGGTAGTGTGATTGTGAGATGAAATGGAGGACCTACAGTTTAACGTGGGATCCGAACCACGGTGGAGGCCTGGCATTCCCCACGTTCACAAGATGTCTTGTCAGAGGTGAAGGAAGGGTTTGGTGATCAGATAAATCTGTGCCGGGACCGAGGATTGAACCCCGGCCGCCAGCACAGAAGTCTGACACCTTACCCCTAGACCACCAGGTCACCTACTAACACTCACAAATCATTCACTCTCTTTGAAATTTAATATCCTTGTCAATAAATGCATGAGGATTTTAGAAAACATATATGAACGCTCAAAATGCCTGTTTTAGCCACATAAAAAAAAATTAAGAAAGCAATTTTTACCTAATTTTTTCAATGAAAACATGGTCTACTAAAAACTGAATTATCTTTGTGAGGGAAAGGTATCACCGTAATTTATTTTTTAATTGAGCTTAGAGATATGTCATTTCAAAACTGGGAACAGATTCCTGTCCAAAAAAACATAAAACCCACATAAGTATAATATTAAACGGTTAATAATCTCACATTAAATTATATGACTTCAGTTACTTAAAGTAACGATATATTGCCAAGACTAAATATTTTCTTCTAAAATATTAAATCCCTAATTAATTTGAATTGAAACTGTGTTTCCATTTCATAGCCATTTCTAACAATTATGTGTAATCAAATATTCTTATTTTATTATGAATGACAAACTTTGTCAATAAATATTGCAAATAGACAGCTGGTGGGGGAACGACACTTTAAACACCTGATACAATGGGGGGATATTAACGCTTGGGACTAGAATTATAGTGAGCTCCTAATTACGTGTCTGTGTTCAAGATTTAAAGCTAAGGGTGTGTATTACATGAATGGTCATCGTCTAAAAAGCGAAATTATATCCTGATTTTATTTGGAAGAACAGTTTATAAAATTGAAACATATTTCTTTGTGGTCAACATTTACTTTACTATTTGCCTTATTCTATAGGTATTGATAATATCTATCAAAAGAAACAGCGACAGGTAGCAAGACTTTATATATGAATATATTAAAATGGTTTTAGTAACTTTAATAACTAACTTATACTGTTCTTCCTAACAAAATCATACTATTCTTGCGCTGGTACATGCGTTATAAACGTCAAACTCATGTAGGCTGTTTTATTAGAGACAAGAAGGTCGGTGCTCTAATCCAGGTTGAGGGAAATAAGGGTGTTTGTTTCTTAAATGATTTCCCAACCTCCCTCCAAACAGATTCCGTTATCCTCTAATTTCTAACTTTATAATACCCAGCACACAAACTATAATTAATACAGTATACACGTATGCGTCTAATTCGAACGTTTAGTGAGACGGGTTGGAAAAAAAAGAGCAAATTTTAAATGTTCATGATCAATTGATCATGGTTACAGAGTTAGTCCGGTTTCAACATGTGAGCTTCATTTTCACGTTTAAACTGATTTTAAATTAGAGATTAATTTTAAAACTGATAACGAACATAAGTGCCATCATAAAATTATAGCCATTTATAGTCCTATTTAAGTAGGAAGGCATTTTTTAGAGTTGCGAAAGTTATTAAAACAATTTTTATGTTATTTATAGTTATGCCTAAAGTTACCAATTATAACCTTTAATAGAAAAAATCTAAAGATATAAAATAATTCTAATATCAATATTGACCGCAAAAGAAAGTTTATATTTTTAAACTTTCTTACCTGCCAGACTTTTACTAAAGCTACATCTATATCAAAGAGGATTTTTTAAATTAATTATAAAAAGGCATAGTTTTTATAATTTGGGTAACTCAACTTTTGAAGCGCTAGTTTGGTGGTTTTAAAGTCTTGGAGAATAAATCCCTGCCCAGGTTTGATGCATTAATATAGTCATGCGTTTTATATTTAAACATAATGCTATTGTATTTGGCGGATGGTGTGTCAATGTAGATATATCATCACACAAATTACAAATAAACCTAAACTAAGACTTCTAAAAACCTCAACGGTGGTAAAATGGTACAAGGCATCAGGTTTGCAATAAAGATCGGGGTTCGAATCCTAGCCAGGTGTACTGAGAGTGTTTTTTATTAAATGACTTACCTCTCCCCCTCTAGTAAAGGTTCTGAACTTTTCTACAAGCAGACGTGCCACCGATAAAACGTGTTATACTAGAGTGGTAATTTTGTTTTATGTTTGATTGGTTTGGAGCCCACGTCTGTATTTTAGTGGTCAGAGTTCCTGACTACAGATTAAGAGGTCCCGGGTTCAATCTCCAGTGCTTCTAGAAATTTTCTTTGAAGAAGTGGGTCTGAAAGAGAATCAAACTCATCCTCGTAAGTACAAATGAGGAGCCACGCGCAGTTCCAGTCTAGAAATCTAAGATGAATGGCAGTAGGGTTTATTTTGCTGACCACATGACACCCTCTATCCGCAAATGTTAGTACTATAATCGCTAACGGTGGTGATCGCTCGTTCGCAGGCTCAAGCCATGGAGTTTGATTGGGCGTGTATTAAAAATGGTCTAAGATTTATTCACAAAAGAAAATTAAAGGGTTTTTCTAGCACCATGTCTTACTACCCGTTCATGGTATATGCTTATGTACTAATTCCCACTTATGTGCTAGGTATTTGGAAGGTTGAATCTTATAGAAGTGTAACCTCATTTGTGTGGAGGTAAAATGGAAAACTATTTAGGGAAAACTATCCTCATTACACCTGACTGCGATTGAACCCCTATATTTCATTCTTCGGAAATATAATATATGGGGATTGTAGCGCCTTAGACCATGTGACCACCGAAATTGGTGAAAGTGTATTTGAAGCGGGGGCAAAGTATCCCTCAAGTTCTTCTTCGGGTCATCTTTCACTTGGCTCTGAATGAAGTTGAACTGTGGAACCTAGATATGGAAGAACTCTTTGAACTTCTTGTCATTCTTCAATAGGTTTCTGTGTATAAGCGTGGAGAATAAACCTTACGTTGACTATACATGAGTATCGTTACATTATTAATTTCGAAGCTGTTCGTCATATTTTCCATCATAATAATTATCATTATCCTTTTCTTCTTCCACTATAAAGTTTGTAGTAATTAATAGATTACTCTGACTTAAGTGTCCTAGTTTAGGCTACCACTAGGCCAAAATAACACGGAATGTTAAAGAAAACACAAATGAAAAATCCTCATAGCTGAGGAACAATCTCTACTCCACAAAAAGTGACTTTTTCATTATTTATATCTTAATTTGGAACCACATTTTCAAGAATCTGTTCTTATTAAACTACCTTTAGATTAATTTTTCTTCATAAAACGAGTATACAGTGCTATTTGTCACATAGTAAACACTACTCAGATACCCATTTTGAATAAAATAGATATTTTCAAAACTCAATACTCAATAAACAATCCCTAATTTTAGAGTTAAAATAAACATCACAATTTTCTCTCGACAATTTAACATCTAAATATTAAGTTTGATCGAAAACCATTATACCATTTCAGCTGTATCCCAGGTATGGGTAGATAGACTGTTGGACAGACAAATTGTAAGACATACATTTTGGAATTCGGGGGACACACATGATAAATTAGAAATTGATTAGTTATGTAGGTTGCGTGTATATACACTTATTCAATTTTAGGCAGCGCGTGGCAGAAATTTAGGGTGGGGATGTAGAGAAGGTGAGAAAATGTGTTTTGCAATTTTTACATCAAAACTTTTTTTTTGTCAAAAGTAATTAAATATTAGTGCAAACATACAGTTTAATTTTCATCACATCAACATTTCTTGAATATCTGTCGAGGGTATTCTGGAATTTAATGATAACCTTTTCTCTTCATTTATAAAGTGAATCATTTAATACCCTTACACTCATGACAGATATTCAACAACTGTTGGTGACCTGGCGGTCTAGGGGTAAGGTGTCTGGCTTCTGTGCTGGCGGCCGGGGTTCAATCCTCGGTCCCGGCACAGATGTATCTGATTACCAAACCCTTCCTTCACCTCTGACAATACATCTTGTGAATGTGGGGAATGCCAGGCCTCCACCGTGGTTCGGATTCCACGTTAAACTGTAGGTCCTCCATTTCATCTCACAATCACCCTACCTACCATTACACATTAGCGTAAGTGTGTATAACCCGAACGGGTAGTAAGACGCGGTGCTAATAATAATAATTTAATAACTGTTGATATCACCATGTGATGACAATTAAACTCTATGTTGAACTGAAGCAACATTTTATTTACTTTGGCTAAAAAAAAAGCTTGCTATAAAAGCTGCATACAATATTGGCCATTTATTTCTCTTTCTCGCGTCCCCAACAGTCTTCCAGACTCCCCAAAGACCGGCACGTTTAACTGTTATGTTATTGTTAAAACACGATTAGAACTTAACATAAATACCTATCTCTTGATAAACTATTTTTATTGTTTGTATAACAGAATTGGATCAGTTTTTATCAAATAAGATATTAATCAACACTAAGTGCTTGGTCCGGAAGATTTAACTTAATCTTGTCTGACACTAATACAGATAAACTCTTGTAGGTTTTGAGACTTGATCTGACATAAACAAACACATCACCTAAGTCAACATTGCTTCAAGCTGTTTAGAATAATACATTGGATTTACTTTTTAATTTAAAAAAAGCTGGCTTAGGTTACACATTGAGAATGTATCAGTTCCCATCCTATACTATAACTTTATACACACCTGGCAAAAATTTCAGTCATTTTCCCATAGTCCAGTTATGGAAGAAAACCTGACAATTACATTGTATATGAATTAATACATTTAGATACATAGTAACAAAAATATGGCCACAGTTTTTGCTATTGTAATAGAATGATTTTTCGAAAAATGTTCTTTGTTCAAAATTATAAATTCATAAGGCTCAAGGAAAATAGATAAATGACTAATTTAAAAAAACTATATAATAATAATAATAGTTCTATTGTTTGGATAAAATAAGCTCTTTAAATTAAAATAATAAAATAATAAAACAAAAAAATTGTGTTATCATAAAGTGCGTGTGTGTGATTGATTTTACCGGTCAATTAAAACCAAAATAAATGCTGGTTATTTATTTGTTTCACCTCTGTTGTGAAATGATTTACAAAAATAATATACTGTATTTTGAACGAGACATGAAGTTACGGAATTTTTATGTTTATAACTGTTACCTATATCAAATGTTACCAAAATATAAACACATTTTTAAGTTTAATCTTAGGATAACGTTTGTTTGGTAATAAACCGTTTCAAACTGCCAATTTACGAATTTGTGAGTTCGACATGGCTGTCCTCAATGTGGGATAATTTAGAATTGTATAGGACACAGAAAACCGTCGGACACTTCAAGCTAAGACTTGCAAGTACTTATACATTGAAATGTAGTGTATTTTAATAGTATTGAAGGTCAAGTTGGCACTCTTTAACGAAAGAATTGGAAGGGGAGTTTTCAAGAAAAGGAATAGATCTGTAAACCTTGAGAAGAGAAATGTATACCGAAACTGAAATTAATTATCTCCCCCCTTTCCTCCATACAAGGATTTTATATACTATGTTCCTGTGCGACATCTTAGCTCAGTTGGTAGCGTGTTTGCCTTTTTATCGTAGGTCCCGAGTTCGATTTCCGCTATGGCCGAAAAATTTATGATGGGTGAATTCTGGGTTTTTCAAGTGGGGAACAACCCTCCTCAGTACACCCAGTCAGGATTCGAACACGTGACCTTCCCGTCACCAACAAACCTGTTTAGATTAGGTTAACATTGAGTCCTCTTCCCAACTGGTGTGGGTTGCACATTAATTAAATGCTTAGCTACAAATAACCGTTACTTAAGAATGTATTATTACAATCTTACAGTTGGGGCTCATGTCATAGAGTTAAGTTCGTGGTCTAGCTAAAAAAAATGCCACATGAAAAGCTAATTTTTAACAATTATTTATTTAGCACCACGTCTTACTACTTGTTCGGGTTATATGCTTAAGTACTAATTGCCCTAGTGAGTTAGTGATTGGGAAGATTGAATATAGATTAAGTGAACCCACATTTGCGTGGAGGGAGAGTGGAAAGCCATTTAGGAAACACCCCCCCAGTTCACCCGAGCAAGATTCGAAGCTCGAGTCTCCGTCCTCGGCAGTATAGCTCGTTAGCTAACTACGCCACTGAGAGGGGTAAAAGCTAAATAAACGTATCTCTTGTAATATAACTTGTGTCCTAAGTTTGGCGCGAACCCAGGTCGGTAATTACTCTTCCAGGGCTTTAATAAAAATTCCTACAAAACGTGGAGCTCGTCAAGACTCTTTAGTTGAGGACTTAGGAACTTGCAGGCCATAAATTCTTTCACCGACACGAAAAAATTGTAGAAAATCTTAGAACTTTTACAGCCTATAAAAACTACAACTTAATTTATTACTCTTTTGTATTTCATCAACCAGGCTAATATTTCTTTACCCCACCGCGTCTTACTACTCATCTAGACTTCACTCATTTTAATTGCGGTAACGAGTTAAATCTAGTTAAATTGTAATGTACCCACATTCACGTGGGGGCCGAATGGAAAACCATCCAGGGAAAACCACCCTCACCATCGGATCGGTACTGGTAGAGCGGACTAGATGAACCTGACATTTAAGTTCGTGTGCCCACCGATGCGGGTTAGTGTTTACTACTTTGGGTAGACTCCATTTAATGTATCTATTAAGTTGCTGTGTTCATATATTTATTTTAAGGTTTTCTACTATAAATTATAAATATTTGCTACTAAAAAAAGTCAAACCGTTTATGGATTAGAGAACTACGCCATACGACTTTAACAACAACTAAATGGATGCAATTTTGTTAAAATTGATCACGTTTGACTTATATGATATTACTGTTAACCATATTGCTATAAATATATGAATTTTAATAAAAATTGAAATAAATTTTCAATATACAGGGTGTCCGTCATGAAACTACACTTTACTTAACTGTATTTGCTTAACATATTGGTGTCTCATGGTAGACACCCTGTAAAATATGTTTGTGTTCTTTTGTTCGTTTATTTGTTTGTTTGAATAAAGAATATGTATTTTCTAGTGACGGGGAGGTCAAGGTTTGTATTTCAGACGGGTGCATTGAGGGTTTTTTCTATATTTTATTTATTACTGTGGTTTTCCCATATCTCTCCGCTAGAATGGAGGTTCACTTTTAATAAGCCACCCTTCTTATTATCACCTCTTAGAATAATTCGTTAATAACCTTGTTGTGAAACATATTACTGCAAGTGAAACAAAATATCCTCCTTAAAACGCGTGTAAACCATTGAGAGTATAATAATCATTCAACTTTCTCGCTTGTCCAAAACACAGGGTTTGTAGTAAATCTCATAGATAGCTCAGACGCTTTGTTAGTTTCTACAGCATAAAGGCAGCCGCCTTGGTCAGCGAGAAAGTATCAATTGCTGTCAGGCCACGTGGCTTAAAATACAATGCTCTCTATCGTTTTCTGGAACGACTTCTTTATTCTGTCTAAGGTTATACTCCCTTTGGCCCATCACCTACAACCGTCTTTGTCATGCAAATAAGAAATAGGGGAAAGAAAACTACGAAATTCCTTATCGCTTGGTAAAGAGGAAAGCTCGCTGCTAGTTCTCAAATATCTTTAACATTTTTTGTTGTGAAATTACTGTATTTGTTGGAGGAAGGCTAAATATAGAACCCTTTTTCATCAAATCTTTTCTCATAATTCCTCAAATATGTTTAAAAAGGCATTTAAAATAAGCTAATGTCACATTTTCACGCATTTATTTCTATTGGTAAAACTCAAAATAAAATGGGTTTAAATGGATTCTTGATATAATTGGTAAATCAGAAGTCACCAACCTTTATTTAGCTGCGGTCCACATAAATGTTTTACCGAGACACTGTAAACCACTTATTAACTATTTAGAAAAAGATTTAGAAAATAATTTTAAGAATGACCTTGAATAAATAATACAACGTGAAATAAAAGCCCATATTTGAGTTGCGTTAATATCTATGCACAATATGCACATAAATAAAGATAAATTACTTTTTAGTCATATTGGCTATGAGATGAAATTTGTAGGTTAATATATCTTTCTTTTATATATATAAAAATTTGATAAGTCCGTTTCTGGTAATAGAAATTACAAGGAAATGACTGAACAGATTTTGACAAACTACCACTCATTTTAACGGTTGGGAGTGTCCAGGATGTCGGGGAAAATAGTAGTTTTCCATGAAAACCTGATATTCATAGAGAATTTTCAGTGTTTCATTCTTTGTTTAGTCACCATGGAAACCGTTATTTACTGCATGGCTGTAAATCTCTAAATAAACTCTATCATCTTGGCTAAAAAAATAATAACTCAATCTTCATTAATTGTTGGTCCGAACACATCACAATTTTCTCTTTGGATGCTGGTCACAGCACATCTAAATTGAGATTGCTGAACTGGGGAAACACTTATTTTTTATTGGAATGTTGTAGTTCATTGGAATTTAAATCAATAATATTGAGTATAATTCTAAAATTATAAGGTTAAGTTGTTAAGTTGTTGAAAATATTGTCTACGTTTTGTTTCGCGCATCATAAAATTATTTTTAAATATGTGTTGGTATGTATTGTAAGCGCAAAAACAATAAAACTATATCGAATAATGTTTAAAAAATATTCATTTTAACAATTAAGTATGAGTTTTGATGTTAATTTTTAAATAATGGGTTTTTATGTTCATTTTATTCAAATAATGTGTTTTGATGTTCATTTTAGCAACAAGTAACACAATATAAATACAAAAGTTAAGACATGTTTTCATTTTACCGCTTGATTTTGAGGGTATGGTATTTAAAATTAGTAATGTTTTGTGTAACCCATATATCTTTTCACATTCTTACAAATACAGTACGTTCACTTATGTTTCCATGTTGATAATTAATTTTGAGGAAATTATATTTCAAATGTTTCAGTACCACATATATATTTTCACATTATCTCTATCAGACTCTCACGCTCTTATACATTCTCTCACACTCTTTTCTCCTCCCCTCTCTCTTTCTCTCTCTCTCTCACACACACACTTTAAAACTCTCTTTAATATAATCTTTTCTCATTCTCTCTCTTTTTTAAGCTCTATCTCAACAGCTCTCTCTTTCTCAAACGCTTTCTCTTCCTTAAATGCTCTCTTTCTCTCAAACTCTCTCTCGTACGCTCTTTCTATCAAAATCTCTAACTAAAACTCTCAATCTTACTCTCTTAAACACTCTTGACTCAAACTGTCTATTTCACCCTCACACTCTCAATCTCTCTCAAACGTACTTTCTTTTAAACTCGCTCTTTCAATTTATCTTTCTAACTTTCTCTCACACACACTTTCTCTCCTTACACACACTCACAAACTCGTTCCCACTTCTCCCAGTATTTCTCTCTCTCTCTCTCTAACACATACACATTCTATCACTATCACTCGCTCACACTCCCTCGATCATTCTCATTTGCTGATTCTAAGTCTCTCACACCTCACACTCTCATTTTCACATTCATACTCACTTTCTCACTCTCATTTTCACTATCACCTTTTATCACTCTCTTTAACTTGATAAACCCGTTTCCAGTTAAAATAAATACTAATGTAATTTATTATAATATACAATCACACGTAAGATTATTTTTTAGGGGGCGAGGGAATCTTTCTCTTTTGGGAGGGAGGCCCACCTTTAAAGTTTTGCCACGGGCCCATTACTGCCTAGTTACGCTTCTGTCTATGGACTAAAATCAACCTCAGACGAGAGAATCGAAAGTGTTTCTGTCTGTGACCATATTGTGACGAGCTCATCAAACATTAGCATTTGTGATAAACAAGTTCGTTCGAAGGTTGTGTTGAAATGGTGAGTTCTAAAAATACTGTTGTAGAGCAAGAGATAACTGTTTGCGTTATTTGCTTCGTTCCTGTTCTGGCCGGATCCGTGTTTTACTAACCTTCCCAAGCACATGAGACGAAGGGGAGTTTTAAGATAATGTTTCAGCGTTTCATCTGAATTGAGGATGGGAAACCATTAATGGGGTGGGAGCACCTTCATTGCACCCCGTCAGAATTTAACATCGACCTCCAGGTCAGAAACGGGTTTTAGAGAAATGTTTCACTTCAACCCCCTCCCCTCCTCTACTACCCCACCCTCGGATAAGTTAGATAGGTAACATATCCGATATGGTGTGAACGTAGTTGACGGCACCAGTCTCCTATAGTCTTATTATCCGATAGGAGAAGGTTGAGGTGCAAATCCCGGCCTGGTATACTGAGGTGGCTAGTTACTAAATATTTACCCTTTCCCTCTACGTAAATAATAGTACTTTATTCTAAATTTTTACCTTCGTCATTTATTACATTATTCTAATTACGTGCATGGGTAGTAAAAGAAGCGAGACACGAAAGTAAATTTAAAAATTCACTTTTTAAAAACAAATTAAAAAATAATGGTAGACTTATGCTATTATTTAGTAGTAAATAATTAGTTTAATAAAATAATAATTTACTTTTATCTGGGCTACATGTAACGTAAGGGGTCACCTTGAGTCATATAGATGTCAAAGGTGTTGCGTGTCGGGTGCAGCCGACCATTTTCGTGAATGGTTTCCTCACAAATAAAACGGCATAAACTTGTTCAGTTAAGAAAAAGAATTGTTAAAAGTATGAGTGGGTATCATAACCCCTTCCCCTTCCACACTGAACCTAATACGTGCCTGCAAGGCGAGCACGGATCATTTTATTTAGCACGTCATTACGTATGACTGTCATAGTTATAAGTAACGGTCATTTTATGATGCTTCACATTTGTCAGACTGTTTCATAAACTTGCGTCCTCCCCCTACTTTCAATAAAATAAAACCAAACACTAATTTATTTATTTCCACTAATTTGTTTAATTCCAGAATATTCTTTGAAGTCATTGATTAATTGAAACCAGCTTTTGGGTTTCTTGCAGCCGTCTGGGCTATTCACATTAAATTACACGAATGGATTAAGGACGAGGAAAGTAGAATTTAGAGTAAATGTGTCCTCATATGCTGGGAAAGAGAGATTAGATAACTATTTATGGGAAAAAAACTCCAGTACACCCAGCTGGGATTCGAACCCCAACCTCACCGTCACTGACAAACCAGACCAAACGAGGTTGACACATGAGTCCTCGTGCACACTGGTGCTGGTTGAAACTCATGAGGCTGTTTCGTCAGTCGCAAGAATCTCTCCCTCCTATTTTTCGCTTTTAGTCTCAAATAAAATGGAAAGCCTCTAGACAACAGCTGTGCTTTAGTAGTTCACGTAGAGCTCACAAAGGCTTAGTGGCGGTTATTGTAATTCTGCGCGTGTAATGGCGAGAACTTATTTCTCTCGGAGGTCACGTGTCTATAATAAAGTCCGCTATATCTTCTAAAGACGCGAGACGCGTGGACGTTGATTAATGTACACTCTGATTGAATAGAAATGGACATAGTTGAAAATGGTAAAACTATTAATGTTTAAACTATCCCCGGGAAAGTACAAAAATTCCTAGCTGTGAAATGTATTTCTTATCTTTGCATAAGTGGTAAATTAATTTAATTTAAATTAAGTCTCAAAATCATTATAGCATATGCTTAAAAATACAAATATTTTAGTCCGATATAAACGAGCTAATTAAACACGTCACCTCGTTATAATTTCAGGGCTAGACCAAGATACCCATAGGAGAGTCGTGTTATAGGGAATGACAGGGACACATCTTTGATTAAGAGGCTTGTGTTTTAATTGGGCAGAGTCTTCTTATTTAAGAACATAATTAAGCTAGGGTCACAATTGAAAAATTAATAGTTAATGTATGCGTTAAGGCGAGTGTTTAGGAAATTAGTCGACGCTATCTTATGTACCTGTTCATAATAATTTATGAACGTGTCGTGTGTCATGTAGCAGTTACACGGTTGACCTTTACTTTATTTTATATTCTTTAGTTTTGCTACGACCGAAAGCGATCATTCCAACTAATCGGAAGGTAGTTTCTGTTAATTTAAATTCAGATGCCTATTTAATTTTGTGTCCTTTTAATACTGTTTATAGATTTTAATTAACTTAGCTGATGGGTATTAAAGTGATTAATTTTAATTAAATTTATAAGATTTTAATATTTTTGAAATAATTACGTGGTGCTTTTATAGTCTAGATAACTACTTTTTGATAGAGGACTCTGATACCGGCATTGTGATTGGTTAGACTTGTAATGTTAATTTTAAGGTGTGAATTTTTAAATTAGAAAAAAAAAAACCTAACGTGTGCACAGCACATGTACACGTCTTAACTCCTTTTTTTTAGATCGCTATCTAAACATAACGGGCTGGAAAAGAACCGCTATGCAAGCACTTTTTTTAAATCATATTTCGTATACAACGGGAAAATTTACCGAATAACTGTATTTACAGACATATCAATATGAATATTATAATCTTATGTAAGGTCCATCAGATATATTTAGATTTGAATTTAATCTACTAGGGTGTGCTTCGAAAACTTCGACCTCACTTTGAACATTCATAGCTTTGACACCTATAAACTTCGGCAAAAAGGGAGAAATATTATCGGTCAAAATGGATATTTACGTTCAATTTTAGGTATTCTGTGACTTCATAAAACATCGCGTCTTATGTCTAATCCTATGATATCCTGTAATAATATAATAAAGGAAAATTATTTAATAGGTTGATATTTTAATTCTTGTTTATATTTTAGTAGATAAGTATTGTAATCGTGGTGACCTGTCGGTCTAGGGGTAAGGTGTCAGACTTCTATGCTGGCGGCCGGGGTTGAATCCCCGGTCCCGGCACAAATTTATCTGATTTCCAAACCCTTCCTTCACCTCTGACAAGATGTGTATTAATCACAACTTGTGAATGTGAGGAATGCCAGGCCTCCACCGTGGTTCGGATTCCACGTTAAACTGTAGGTCCTACATTTCATCTCACAATCACCCTACCATTACACATTAGCGTAAGTGCGTATAACCCGAACGGGTAGTAAGACGCGGTGCTAATAATAATAATAATAATAATAATAATTAATAATAATAAATATTGTAATCGTAAATATTTTCGAACTTGATATTAATCCAGATATTTAAGTTTTATGTGGTTTCGGATTAAAAATAAAAATGGGTTTTACAATGCTGCTCTTGTTTGTACTTGGGACTACAGCTAAAGCGGTTTCATGAATTTCGTTCATATTTAATATTTAGATGGTATATGGTTTATTAGAAAATTGATACAACGATTTTTGCTCAAAATAGTAATCTGGGGACTGTTTTTTTTATTTTAAATAACACTGTTTGCTTTTTTTAAAGTAAAAATCATTTAAGGGTAGTTAACAAAAAAACTTAATTTTGAGCATTTGAAATATTTTGCAAATGGTTCCTATGAATTAGTTCAAAATGAGTATCTGTTTAGCATGATAAATTACATTGTAATATTGTTTACTTGGGGAGGGGGTGGGGTGGGGGATCCAAGGCTAAAGATCCAGCTTAGGTACTTTTTTATTGTTGTTTTGAACTGGTAATAGTAATTTATAATAGATTTTGCTCTAAAATGTGTTTTATTCAACCATCGATATCATTTAACTCAATTAGTTTTACTATATGTTATATTTAAAAAATATATATATATAAGAGATTACATACTTTTTCTGTTTGTAGGATTTGATATTTTCTTTTTTATGCACCACGGTACTGAGGGTGGTTTTCTCTAAATGGGTTCCCATACTTTCTCTCTCTCTCTCTCTCTCTCCGTACAAATGCAATTACACATCCTCTAAATTTAACCTTCCTCATCCTTAACCCATTAGATTAATTTGCACATGAGCATATAGCCCGAATGGGTAGTAAGATTTGGCGCTAAAAAAAAAGTTAAGGAAAATACGCTGTCAAAGAGAGAAAACAAAAAATGTGCTTCTAGGTATTTATAATTAAACCCATCCATTCTCTCCATAATGTAACTATTATTTTAGTAAAATGTCAATTTTTTTTTCTATTATCATGGACATACATGTAATAAATAACTCGCCCCATGGGGCACTTGGGCCAAGGATCTAGTCTCGTCTTCTCTTGAATAAGGCTGGTTACACTATTTGTATTGAAGCTGTGTTTCCTAAATGGTATTCCACTACATCCATGCAAATGCAGTTACACTTCCTCTCAAATTATACCACCCTTATTTATATCCTTCTAGCGTAGCTATACGGGTGGCCGGAACGGGTGGTGAAGTACGAAATAAGGGTGAGAGAAAAACACCAATAGGTTTTACGAGAGTATATAAAAAATGTTGTTCACTGATATCAATTATAGGCCTCCATAGCCTAGCCTTGTTTTCCCAACTGTTTCTTTGCACTGTGATTTATTACCCGTCTGACTTATCCCCATGTAATTACAGTAATTGGGTAGGGATTAAGAAGGTAGAATTCACAGGAGATGTTCTCCACATTTGTATGGAAAGAAAGAAGAAATACCTTTAAGAAAAACATTTCTAAAAACACTATTGATGTTCGAACCCCGAACTCTACGTCACCTGAAAATCAGACTGGATGAACTTGACGTTTGATCCGCATGCCTGCATATATTACCTTGATCTGAGAACTTTCATCCAAGATGGTTCGTGGTATAAATATTTACAACACTGTTGTGTTACGGCAAGGAATGAGCACTGGAAAGGAGACTCTAAGACGACTGAAAATATTAACTCTTAAATTATATCCACTCAAACCTTTACACAGGTTGTATATTAATTGTTGTAAAATATTCTAGGGGTGTAGGCCTATTCCCATCAACCAAACCTTAAGAAAAGTCCATACAAACATGGGTCTAGAAACGCTAGGTTTTAGAGTTATTAAAGGATTACCTCAAATATGGATTGGTCTTGGGAGATCGATTGAATAGCCTGCTTGGTCACCAGATTTGAACCCGATGGATTTTAACTCTGTGGACATTTAAAGTATATTAGTTACGCAACACCCCTACCTAATGTTGACGTTTTAAGAGAGAGATGGATGTGAGCAAATACATAACGCCGAAGTACACTCAACAGAGTTCGACAAAGCTTAGAACACAAGCTCAAAGGATGCATGAACAAGAATTGTAACATACTATTGTGTCTTGTGTTCTTGTTTGTTTCTGTTATACCTTGTCTTGTTTCATTGCATTAGGGCCTACTTATTCTGTTGGATTGATTATTAATTGAGCGGTATTATTATTATTATCATCACCACAACTTACTACCCGTTCGGATTGCACGCACTTACGCTAATGTGTAATGGTAGGATGATTTGATGATGAAATGTAGGAGCTACAGTTTAACATGGGATCCGAACCACGGTGGAGACCTGGCAGTCCACACATTCACAAGTTGTGATTAATACACGTCTTGTCAGAGGTGAAGGAAGAGTTTGGCTATCAGTTAAACCTGTGCCGGTACCGAGGATTGAACTCCGGACCCCCAGAGCAGAAGTCTGACACCTTACCCCTAGACCACCAGGTCACCTAATTGAACAGTAAAATTCCTCCTACTCCAGAAACTAAGCGTATCTAGACCCATGTTTGTATGAATTATTCTAAATGTTTGGTTGATTGGAATTTGCCCCTAAAATATTTGATCCAAATTAAAATACACCCGTTATAACTACCAATCGACAATACCAAATTCTGAAGAGAATCCAGTAGATTTCTATCCATAGGTAGATAAACCTTTGGCTCAACCAAATATTACTCTGGCAAACATGTGCAGGGCTAATATTACGATCAACCTTAGTACACCCTGATGTTGGGAGGAATAACATTATCTGGTAGTTACTAAATTTACTGAAACAATTTTAATGTATTCATACATCAAGTCATGTTATTTGCAACTATCACTTATGATATATATAATTAATATCTATAAAATAACATAGATAATATAGTTATATGTTGTCAATATTGGCTGTATTGTTTTCCCAACCCAAATCATAATATACTTTTCCAGATTTTCAAGTATACTTTTGTGGGGTTCTAAGTGGGGTTTGTTATCGTGGATTGGTTGATTTAGAAGTATCTCAATTCATTCGATTCCTAGTTTGTACCTTTCAGCTTTCCTGGCTGGAATGAGGGATAGCCTCAATTCGTTCAGTCTTCCCTTGTCCCTGTCAATGTAGTCAACGCCTACGTGAGATCAAGAGTCGGTTACAAACAGAAGAACGCGGGCGAGAGATTACCGGTAATGCAGCTGAGTACGACGGGCTAGTATGCACCCTTTCTATAGGAGAAACACTGACACTGATAGCGCCTTTTTAAATTTTGAAAATTGTTTATGTAAAAAATATTTAACATACTTATCTTTAGGTTATACAAGAGGTGGGTATATAAATGTACCTCCATTAGCGTAGAGGAGAGATAGAAAAACATACACAACGATAAATCACATACAAGGTGATCCTCCCTCTCCCCCCATACATAAGTGCACCTGTCATATGCAATCGAATATATTGTGAGTTTGACATCTTGAGACGGAGTGTGTGTATTCTGCTATCAATAACCATCCACACTGTTACACACGCTGCAGGGTTATATCTGAAAATTGGAAAAGCTACAAAATCTACTTTGAGCTCATACGCCAATAAATGTGTTCAACAAGGTATAAATTGAGCGTTTATGACATCACTTGACGTACGAGCACATTAAAGCAGATATTGTCACTTTTTAAACACTCAAATATGGCACAAATCTATCGATATATATATATATATATATAATCCGCTTCGTGGTGTAGGGGTCAGCGTCCATGGCTGCTGACCTAAAGGTCCCGGGTTCGATTCCCGGCTAGTACTGAAGGATTCTTCTTGAAAGGAGAATAATTTCCATAGTCACCAGGGTTTAGTTAATTATGCTATAGTTAGGGTAATATCTTCATTGACTCGACCCAGTCATATTCACTATCATCCTCCCCATTTCATTGGGACATGGAAAGAGCTTCCACGGAAAGAAGCGTCCCTTGGACAACGGTATATTAGTACTGTCTAAACTTTCCACAAACTGAGCAACAGCTTGATGTAGCTCAGACACACCATGATTACTATTATTAGTATTATTGTTATTAACATAATCAAAATAAAACTCTCATATCTGAAAAAATATGTTAAAGCATTCATTTAAATTATTTTATAGTTCATTGGAAATTCCCGCAATCATTAAATTTCAATGATAAATTAAAATATTTGGTGTCATTGATGGATTTTGCCCTTTTTTAAATTTTTCAGTCATTCTATAATTTCACGTGGCGACTAGAACTATATTTTCCACCTGGATTAAAACCTTTTCTTTCAAAGATGGTTGAACACCATTCTTACGAGCTATTATTAAAGTTCTGGGTGTAACTTAAATTAAAAAATAATGATTGTACTTGTTTAACTTTCAAAATATACTTTAAACTATCTAGTTGCTCTAAGGAATAGCTGTAAATATAAATAGATGACACTCCACTATCAACAAAATAGTTTTATTTTGAACGCTATGACCTAAAACAGATGTTGTATTCAAACATTTTGCTGGTGAACACCCCATAAACATATTTTTAAGGTTGCATAGCTTCATATTATTTAATATTTTAGAGGAATGTGTGAAAAAGATAAACAATAAAAGCTTTAGGAATAAAAGAGCATGTATGTCTCAGTGTATGAATGTTGTTGAATCGAATGGAGTATGCAAGGATAGGGAAGTGTGTAGAAAGTTATTTAGTATGGATTAAGGTGGAGATGAAGGGAACGCGAGAAAAGTTAAGTGTTTTCGCATTTATTATAACAAAACATTTTTTGGTCAAAATAATTCAAATATCGCTTTTATACAAACATAAGGGATTAATTTTCTTCACATGATGACCTTAATAGTTGTTGAATATCTGCCAAAGTTGTACTGTAATTTGATGAAACTTTTTCTCTTCATGTATAAAAGTATTTAGATAATGCCATTGTAACTCATGACAATAGGAAGGTTCAAGTCTAGTAAAGGTCATAAGTACAAGCAGAATATAGTTGCTCAATTATTAATATTATAAAACCATTTAGGAAAAATTATGTATTGAAGGATGAGTATCCTCTTACAAATCATCGTGGCCGTTTCTTGCATTTTTTTCAGTGTATTTTTCTTAAAATTTAAACAAATTGTTTGAAACAACGCTTTGAGAATGATGCCTATTTTTCACTAAAGCTTTGCACGTTTTCCGCTCTTGCGTTTTTTCCTACTGATGAAGTCGTGGACACTTTTGATTCATTGTGCAATAGAAATGTATTTCCCTAAGAAGCACAACCTATTATAGATTATTTTGAAAATGTGTGGATTGGTCGTCTAGATTGTCGTTTGGGCAGTCGCCCTCCAATTTACGCGCACCAATTTGGAACTCTCATGATAGGGTTCCTCAGGGGCTACCCAAGACTAACAACAAAATGGGAGTATGGCACAGAGGGTTCCAACAACATATATCTTCAAGCTATCCCAGTATTTAGAAATTCATCTCAGAAATCAAGATGTAGGAGTATCTCAATGAGGTGCGAATTGAGCAGTGCACCAGTGGGCAGGAACCTCCTCGTCAACGTAAGAAATACCGAAACAGCATGAAAAGGTTTAGACGAACTGTTGTTGGCGGGGCACAACATAGGAACGTGTGTGACTATTTGCTAACTGTTTCCCACAACGTGGGGTATTAATACTAGTTTATGTGTAAAGACTAGTTTTTAATGAAATTTAATACCTTGAAGATTTTTTAAATTTGTTTGCATTCATTAAAATATTAACATTCAAATAAATATCCAATAAAAATAAGAGTACATTTATTTCAATCGGCTAAGTTGTGCTGTTTTGAAGTATAAAAAATTGTTTTGATTTTTTTAGTGTTAAAAAGAGTTTGTGCATTAATAGATTAAAAAAAGATTTACGATAAATATATTTTGAGAAAACTTGTTTTACGATTGTTATTTTGGGCGTTGTTAAGAAATATTAATAAATATTAAATCAAATAATCAATAAATATTAAAATTATAGAACACATTTAAATGAAATCGTTGTTGTTTTAATGTTGTTAAGAAAGTGTAACATTTCGATTATATTTTTTTTTTAATTTGCCTTACGATAGCATTTTTCGATAGGTTTTTTAATATGTAATATTTTCGAAAAAACAGTCTTCTATAAAATAGCTCCGGAAAACTTGTATTTCGCTAAATTGATTTTCGGAAAAAATAATCAATTTTCGTTTCGCAAAATTGATTCTTCAAAAAATTCATTGTTCGAAAAATTTATTTTTTATTATTTGGCTGTCGAACAATTTATTTTCGGTAAATTCACTTCGGGAAATTGATTTTCGAAAATGTGGTTTTGACAAACATATCGTTCGGAAAAATTGATGGTTCAAAAAATGTATTTTCGACAAAATTACTTTTGATGGTTTTGTATTCGGTGAATTGATTTCGATAAATTGACTTTCGAATAACGTGTTTTCGAAAAATTAACCTATACCCCAAAAAAAAACCCAACCCTACAAACAACAAATTTCATGTTGGAGAACTTTTGCGATTCAGAAAACATAAAGACGTGTTCATTAAAGGTTATATGCCCAAATTTATTTAGAGAACTACTGTTTGTGAGCCAAATTCAAGGTCTTGTCTACACGGAATGCCCATCAAGTGTACATTCAACTACCATGTGATACAAAATATTTCTCTTATGGATGTTTATCGGTTAAAAAAGGTTGTCCGACATTGTCAAAATGAAGTATATATCAAGTGACTTCGGTTTGACTCTTCCCACAATAGTTCGATTAATTAATATAGATGATAGTGTATATACTTGTATGTATTATATTCTTTACCGAATAAAATGAAACTTCAAATGGTTTTGTATTGTTAGCTTACCATAAAATTAAATAGTACCAACATTCTTATATGCATACACATTAAATTAAACAATCTAAGATTTTTAGAGTATTTATCTCATTTTCATCGACAATAGTGCATCCCCCACTCATCATATTCATGGAACCCGATGGCGGTGATAGTTTGGGTGGAGGAGGTGACCAGATAGGGGATGTGATTCTCAAAGTAGAATGACGTTTATCTGGTATAATTCTAAGACTCAACATCTTCGACAGCAGGGACACTGGAGCTGTTTGCCTTAAACACGTTCCTAATAACGCCGTCCATACAAACTTGAAGTTCATTTACACCCACGAAGGAGTCTATAACATCCCTACAATGCTCGAAAGTTTCGTTGTATTTGAACGCGGGATATTTATCCCTACATCCATCCTCGTTCTTACTGGGCTCCTACATACCAGGATATGAACAGCTTAATCACCTGGATGAAGCCATCACACCTCTTGCTGTATCCCTTTTATTCTTCCCTTATTTGGTACCTAATTGCCCTATTGTTTATACCAACTTCGTTCATCACTCCTAACTTATATCCCATAGTGAACTAATGCACTAGTTTCGTGTTGAACAAGACTGCCGAGGATGGGGAGATCAGGTTTGAATCTCGCTCGGGTGAACTGGGAGTGGTTTTCTTAAATGGTATTCCACTCTACTTTCAAGCAAATGTGGGTTCACTTCTATATTCAACCTTCCCAACTCTTAACCCATTATTGTAATTAGTAAGACGCGGTGTTAAATAGTAGTCTAAATATATTGTGCAAATTATAGACACAAACTATTTCACAAACCTTTATACAGGTGCTAATTCCCTACAAACTTAACCTATGAGGATGTATTCCTAAACTTTATTAGGAGAGGAAATATATTATCTATAAAAGGGCCACTATGGAGGTAGAAAGAAGGTAGAAAATACTACTAAAGGACAAAACTGTTCTCCTACACATATATAGGTGACTAGAGAAAACTCGATGTCCTCGAGTCCTTAAAAGATTGCCATTTATTAAAAATAAAATTTGTGATCACTGTTTTTATTTAGTAGCTCTCTAGAATCTATCCTAAAGTAACTGAAAAGATTTTTTTAAAGGCTTAAAAAACTGTATATTTTAAGGACATGTGAATAGTTCTTTTTTTCTTCAAACTAGCATATTAGCAAAACTAGTTACTTCATCTGACTCACTGAATTATTCCCTCACTTGAAAATGAGGAATGTTTCTGGTGGAATACCAACCTTCTAAAACATTCCAGAATCTCATTCCTATTGATTTTCCGTTCAATACCAAATGTTGAGGGAAGTGAGTTGCTCGGGTGACTGTGGACTTCATCAGAAATAAAACGACGTCTCCATCTGTTTCTGAAGAGCGCAATGGAAGAGGTTTGGGATTATGTTATTAATTGTAGCTTATCTCGGTCGTCAGGACTGATTGGTTTGAGACATAAATATAATGAGTCCTGGTTCAATTCCAAATGGCGGGAAAAACAATTAAGTAACTAAGAATAGTTTCTTTCTTTCCATATATTCAAATCCATTGCACTGAGGGATTAGATGAACAGGGTTAGTTTCAATTAGGGCTGGATCCTTTTAACATTAGAATCCTTCAGGAGATTCTAGGATTAAAAAATATATTTGAATTTAACCTTTTTATAAATAATTATTTTTAGTTTTACATTTGATTTTAAAGCTGTAAAAACTATTAATTTTTATTTAATCCGAAATAATTGTAAGACAAACCTAACGATTAGATCACATCTAATTTGGCACTTTAAGAATTAATGTAAATCTACATATAAAAATCTAATATAATTGATTTAATGTTTATATTATCTATAGAAATTAGATCATTCAAACTTCTAATGCTTATCACGTTTTTACAAGATTCGGATTTGGGATTATTTTATAGAAAGATGATTGGGAGTCTAGGAAAAGTGGATTCAAAGTATTAAGTATTTTGTTGTTATTGTTGTTAAATTAATTAACAAAAATGTGCAATTATAATTTGGTGCTTGGAAAGTGTACACTAATGCTTAAATAAGGACGTATCATTTTAAATTTCAGAAAAATAAACTTAAAAACTAAAGAATATATAATTTAAACCTACGGTAAATCTAATCTATTTACTACAATTTGTTCCAAAAAATCGTGCGTATGTTAGTTTTGTTGCCAAAACCTTGAATCACACTGTTTCCAGTTTTGCGAGATGATAAATTATTTCATGCATTTTTTTTACAACTATTTGGTAATATTATTGGTAACCCTAGAAAAATCAGTTTTTGTTACATACCCTTTCTATAAAACATATATTATGTTTTGATTAGCGATTAAGTTCAATTATTGATTTTAATAATTTTTCATTTCTTAAAGTACCATTTCAATTTTATTTTGCTTGTGGTAGGTATGTATGTTTAATGTACATAATTTATATTAGGAATGGGTCGATTCTATCCCTAGTAAATCTGTTCTTAGTCTCTCGGCTCTCCGTAGTATATAATCTTACTAAAATAAATACATATTCATATTTAATTAAAGGAATATAGTTTTAAAGTTTATAGTTAATTAATTATATAGTTTAAAATCATTTATTGGCTGACGTATTACTATCTTTTAATTAGTTATGTTAAATTTCCATTTATTGGTGGAGACCACATTACCTTTAATTAGTTTGTGTGACTCATGGGTGGATGACCAACTTAATTACTTGCGCGTGACTCTTACTCGTGACAATTATTGCTATGTTTTACACCATGGCTATAAATGGTTTAGTCTATGGGGTGGGGAAGAGAAAGGTTGTTTGTGTAAAGTGCACCTACATTAGTGGGTAAAGGGGATGTGAAAATAACAATGAAACCGTTGGAAAAACTATTCTTTAGAGCATCCCTTCCGATATTTGAACCTATACCTTTCTGAGACCAGCAACCTGATATTTTGAAAGTCTGACAATTTAAACCATTAGACCACTCGTGTAAGTATTTCTAGCAATGTGTTTTCCAATATAGTTGATACCGTCACAAATCTCAGGAAATTTGCACGACATTTTCATGGGTATTTAAACCCGACCCTAACCTCACAGTTAGCTTAGCTCGACTCCATTCAAACGGTAAAATGTTTGGACAGTTCACAAATATACTGTAAATTAGTGATGGGCATAATCGAATGATTTTAAGAATCGAATAATCATTCGATTCTTTGAAAAATAATTGAATGAATCGAAAGAATCATTCGAATGATTTTGAGAAGTAGTAAGGAGTCGGTAATAATCGAATATTTACTACTTTTAAAAGTAGTTACTAGTTGCTCGTGTTGCTTTGTGCTACTATTCTCTTCTATAATCGAATGAATCGAAAGAACTATTCGAATGATTTTGAGAAGTAGTAAAGAGTCGGTAATAATCGAATATTTACTACTTCTGAAAGTAGTTACTAGTTGCTCGTTTTGCTTTGTGCTACTATTCTCTTTACCCTGCTGTCGAATCTCCCAACACGCATTCCTTTGCGTTTGTAGCTTATCAAAACTTTTCTATTACTACATTTAGTTCCTTGTGACAGTGTCAAAGATCAAAGTACAGCCACAACAAAATACTATACAGTGAATAAGTGAACGCATTTCTCAAATAAGTTGCTCGCAATTAATATAAATACTTTTGCGTACGATTAATAATTAAATAAGGAACATTCGTTTCCCTTTGTGTATAAAAGAGTCAACATAATTTATCCTTTAATATCTCCTAAACATAACAAAAATATATAAGCTTACAATCGTAAAATTATTTCAGTGAATAAAATTATAATACTACCTGAATATTACGGCCGGGCAATGTTTTATTAATAAATAAAAAGTTTATAATTATATACATAATACATTTAAGTCAACATTAAAAAAAATTATCTCTCAAACCATTCGTGCAATATGCAATTAGTTAATTAGGAAGGTAAAATTTTAAGGAAATGAAAAAGAACAATCCACGTTGTAATGTAGCAAAATAATCGAATCATTTTGTAATTTTCATTCGCATTATTTTTGGCTGTTATTCGATTGTAAACTGTACAACCATTTAAACTTTGTATTAAATTAGCCTTAGAATCATTCGAATGCGTAAAGGTCGATTATTGTGTAGCAATGGGGACTGTTTATTGGAAATGAACCTAATAGAAATGAAGACCTGTATAGAGGTAGCCTGGAAACATTCATAATCATAAGGTCGATTTTCCTCAGCACTTCTGGCAAGGGTGGGGTAAGAGAATGAATCGACCAGCTCGCATCAAGTCAGCTATGTTTTCATTCGAATGATTTTTTTAATTCGAATGATTTTAAAAGAATCGATTATTCAGAATAATCGAATGAATCGATTCTATTCATCCGATTCTGCCCATCACTACTATAGAGAATTCCAAACTTAGATTGCGGTACAAGTCTACTGTTCAATGTGCCATAGAGCTTATATCATCAGTCTCGATGATATCATAGTCATACACGAGGAGAATACATGTGCACTATTCTTACAAACAAGAACTGTCACGTGGTATAGGTGTGTATTGGGAACATCACACGATGGTTGGACCATAATATGTAATTTCCAAACAATAGTAAATTATAAAAAACTACTATAGGATTTGCAGTAAATGTCTTGGATAAATCTCTTCAGCCATTTAAAGATGGCAATATCGCTCTTTCATTGATTCGTTGAATCAATTGAAGTCTTAACACAGGCGAGTAAGGATGAGTAGGTGATTTCAAAATAAGTAAACCTGCATTAGCGTCAAGGGAAGATAGGATGACCAATATCCTATGTATAAAACCAGCTCAAGTGCGCCCGGCCTATAATGCAAACTTGACCTATGCCTCGCCGACAATCCTGTCTGTTACACAGAAGTCCAAACCACACACGCGCACTCATAGCAATAACATTGTGCATGTAAAGTAGCCCCGTGGCTTCTTTGGTGCTGAGTGACAGCTCACAGCTGACTTCTGATAGTCAACATTTAGGTATATACCTAAATTTTGACTGTCAGAAGTGACAGCTGCTAAACACATATCTGGTTCGGCGTAGGGATACATAATTTGGTCTGGTAACATTTTAAAGCTGTCAGTCAGCACCAAAGAAGCCGTGGGGCTACTGTACAAGTGTTTATCCAAAATAAAAGTGTATCAGGCCCTATGTTGAATTTATAAAACAGTAAACACAGTTCTAATTAGGAAACTGTGTTTACTGGTAATCAAAGTGATAAAACACAATCTAAACAGTTTTTTGGTCACACTCATTTAGAAGCCAACATTGCGGACGTTTACAAATTTCACTTTATCTAACATTTATTTTTCAAACTAAAACATAGCTTACATCAAAATGTAGGCTTATTTTTTAAAACATTTTCCTATATTATTAAAAATATTGTATTTTAGGTTTTATAATTTCTTTTAAAAAAATAACGAAATTGTGAAAGAAGCTTGTTTTAACCGACCGCTTCAAGCGAAATTTTAGTTCTAAGTTAAAAATAAATTATTAGAAACAAAAGTACAGACTTCCTCAAACAGATACTCATTTAACTGGTTCATAATATTAATCTGGGTACCCGCTTCGGAGGCCGTATGTTCTTACGCGCTACTCTCGCAATAGACTAGACTGCCGAAGATGGGAAGATCGGGGTTCCGATCCTGTTCGGTGTACTAGGGTGTTTAAAAAATTGTTTCTACTTCTCTCTCCATGCAAATGTGAATATACTTCCTTTAACTTTAGTTTTGTTGCTCCCCACCCCCACCCCCGACGTAAATTTATGGATATGGTCTTGAAGATGGGTATTTTTATATTAAATATGTCCAAATTAGCTTGGAGAGAGGATGGAAGAGTCTTATTGATAAATAATGTGTGGAGAATTTACCCCTTAGGCCTTAGTACACCCGGGCGATATCCGAACCTAAATATTCCCGTCACCGGCAATACATTCAATAGTGATCCTGACGCCCAAGGCCACGTAATCACGGAGCGTTTGGCTCTTTCTGCTATTTTCCAACTATCATCTCTTCTTACTACCCCTTCAGTTTATACGCATTTATTATAATTATTCTAATGGGGTAGGAACGAGGAAGGAAACATTTCATTTGCCCTAATTTGCTTGAAAGGTGAGTGGGAAACCATTAAGGATAAACTACCCTCAGTAGACACGACTGGAATTTGAACCCCAACCGCCCAGTCTAACACGAAAGTGACGCACTAGACCAATCGGCCACTAAAGCGGATCTTTCCGCTATTCAGTATTCATTTGATAAATTTATTTCGATTTTATCGCAATATGACAGCTAGAAAACTCTATTGGACCTACTTTTACGTATTCATATGTCAATTCATATGATACGTAGCTGTCACTTTTTAAAGAAATATCAATACCTCAAACATTACTAATAATAAACGTAAGTTATTAATATTGATCGCAAAAAACTTGTTTTTATTTTCTAGAAGGTGCTTCGTCTATTCGTAAGAAAATCAAGATATTTCTAGGGGCTAAG
Organism: Timema shepardi; assembly: GCA_902151425.1. Lineage (NCBI taxonomy): Eukaryota > Metazoa > Arthropoda > Insecta > Phasmatodea > Timematidae > Timema > Timema shepardi. The sequence continues at coordinate 59,343 of CABFVX010000934.1, forward strand.
AATGAATATGTAATATCAAGTTAAGAAAGTTTGTAAGACATAATAATATGTAGGTATAATCTGTATGTTTATAGATAGCACGTTAAATACTTCACATAACAGTTGCACATTACATTTTACTTTTCAAGAATGTCGACAACGTATAGCAACCTACATCAGTTGCATGCTCTACCTCCAAGTCGACGTAGACCTACCTACCTCATGTAATGTTCAATACCGTATTCTAGAGTTTCCCTGACCACGTCATGGTTTATAAATAACAAGGTATGACCCTCATCTTCTCGACTTAAATATAGTCCTCCAGATAGTGGACATGCTACATATTATTGATTGGCACCTGACTGTCACATGAGGGGCTAAGCGTAGCCTATAAACCAGCATAGGCCTGTTTTGATTGGTCGCCAACCCCTTGGAGGGACTCGGTCTGACCCATGCATACGGTAGATGTTTTCATACTTAATTTAGTAAATACATTTATACTGAAATAATAATAGTGACTATCACGAAATAAGCAGTGAATCAGTTAATTCTAAATATATGACATGTATTCAAACGTTATTGTTTTCACCCTTATATTATGAATAGTTTGTTGTCAACATCAAAAAAGTCCTTTCAGGAAATGGTTTGTGTATCCATAAATTAAGAAGTGAATATATACTTTGAATCGATCTGGCATTATGTTTGAATTATGAATATAGCTATAAAGTGCATTTAATTTAAACTATTTCTCTCAAAACTTTGTTAAAAAAAATAAATATATTTATTTTAACTTTTGTTTTAAATACAGGAGGAATCACTACTCAATTTGCAATTGTATGACTACTAAGTATTAGGTATATCTTCTGCGAATGCGTCTGTATAAAATGCAATGCGCAAACTACGTGCACGTAATGTTCCTCTCTACAAATGTAATGATTTACAATAATTGGACCAGCTTTCATAAAATAAAATAAACATGTGTGAATATATTTTGTTATCTAATAAACCACCCTCAAATGTAAATAGTAACATTTACTGACTATCACCTCTTAACTCAATTTAAATTTAGCCAGACTATCTATTAAGGTAGCCAAGTTCTCTAGCGGAAAATAGTTAAACTAAGAGTATAAGGGATCAGGATCAACTTAACGTTCACTTAAGGTTAACTTAATGTAACTTAACGTAAAGTTTCCCCTCGTGTTTTTAAATGGAAGTGATCACGATGCAGTCAACTTAACGTTCACTTGCAGTTCACTTAACTTATTAGATGTCCCGGGAGGTATTTCACGTTAAGTGAACGTTACATGAAGGTTATCACATGATATAAACAGACAATCACTACTCGAGTGACGTCTACAGGTATAGATAGTAATTCATTTGTTGGTTTTAAGACCAACTATAATACACAATATATTTTACAACCCATGGTATTATTAGGCTAAAGTAGATTATTTAAGATCAAATTAAAATAGAAAAGCTAAATTTATCGAAAAAGTAAACATTTACAGATAATAAACACTTTACAAATAATACAAATCAAAGATAAAAAAACACCCTCTAGAAAGCAGATGTTTGGCTCGAGTTGTTACTTTAAGTTACGTGAATCGTGATCACACGTGTTTTCTTAAGTTAAGTGAACACTACTTTAAGTTAAAGTTAAGTTGATCGGGATTCCGGCATAAGGAGCGTTCACGTCACGTTACGCGAAGTGTACAATGTGCTCCTGCTAGCCAATCAGAATCATAAAAATTATAATAATAATAATGTAATTATTTGGGCTAACTTAAGGCCGGTGACTTTTCTTACACTTAACCCCGTAATAATATAGCATGTTCATTGTATACTTAAATTCTATAAATATTATAATTAAAAACTAATTTATAAAATTAGTACTGTAATAATAATAATAATAATAATAATAATAATAATAACAATAATTTTCTTTTACACACGTAGTCCAACTGTATCCCTACATTTCCCCTCACATTGACGATCGAGACTCAACTAATGTTTTCGAGCAACGTCGACACGGCTAGTTATCTCATTTGTTTGTTCATGGCACGCGGACGCCTTCTACGGTATAGTTCGAGTGCAGCAAAGCGTCGTGGGCCTTTTCTTACATTTTATTTTGGAGCTCTGGTAAGCTTTTATTGCAAATACCTTTAGCTTAGTAAAACTTGAATTGCTCAAAATAATTATTTACTAACAATTATGTTTTTCAAACCTTCGAATTACCCAGACAGCATTTTCCTTGCGTTTTTACGCTAAGTGAATCCTTAACAGTCATATTGTTTCACTTAGTAACGTTGATCGTTATCTCAGTACTAAGACGCCCACTCATTCTAACGCCCACGTTAACTCTTTAACTTATGCACTTCGGTGACCGTATGGTCTAAACTCTAAAGCGACACTTTCGTAATAGACTATACTGCCGATTACGGGGATATCAGAGTTTGAATCCCAGTCGGGTGTACTGAGGGTCCTTTTTACTAAATGGTCTTCCACTATCCCCTCAATGTCAATGAGGGTACACTTCCTCTAAATTCAACCTTACTCATCCCTAACTCACTAGCGTAATTGGTACATATGGAAATAACCCGCACGGGTAGTAAGACGTGGTGCTAAAAAAAACCTTCACTTGTATCTGATAAACCAGACTTACATCGGATGTTTCGTGCAGATCTTATCTCTTGGGACGCGTCCGTAGCACCGCCAGTAGCATGTTTTATTGTCGGAGAGCTACTTGCCAAGATTTTGGAATGCGGCCAGACTCTGACCTCTAGATTTGGGAGTTTGCAAAGTCTGCATTGCGGCTTGGAGCAGTAATCAAACCGACCAATTAACCACGGCGCTTACACTCGGTGACTCGACCTTGTCGAGGCTGGGGCTCAATCCCGACTGGATGCACTGGCAGTAAGGATTACTAATGGTTAATTTTCTCCTCAGAATACTGGTGAATTTCCTTTAAATTAACTTTCTTCCTTCCATGTCTTTAAATTTACCAGTAGGCTTATGTTTTAGCTAGTGCGTTTTGACACTAAATCCATTTAACCGGTTAATTTAAAATCTAGGTATGAGCAGGTTAGTTTGAGGTAATGAACCTTCATCGACATGGTGAGAGGATGAGTAAACCACAGTGAAAACCAACATGTGACAAACCATTCTACATTTTGTCCGACCAGTATTTTAACCTCTACCTCCTCTTTAGAGTTAATCTTATTAATTGCATGTGGACCAGTCGTCTTAAACTGTGTTAACATTGGTGTGAGTGGTTATCTTAAGTTTCGGATAAGCTTAACGAACAGTGTTATACGTTGCAACCTGCCTCGGTGTCGTAGTTGGCTAACGCGCTTGTCGTGTTGAGCTCTACTGCTGAGGACGGGGAGATCGAGGTTCGAATCTCGGTCGGGTGAACTGGGGGTGGTTTTTCCTAAATGGTTTTACACTCTCCCTCCACTCAAATGCGGGTTCACTTCCTCTAATTCAACCTTCCCAATTTCTAATCCATTAGAGTAATTAGTACTTAAAGCGTATAACCCGAACGGGTAGTAAGAGGCGGTGCTAAATATTATTATTATTATTATTATTATTATTATTACACGTTGCACTATAAAACTCCTTAGCCTCAAAAATTGTTTTACTTTTTATGTGTACATACAAAGGTGTGCTAAAGCATGTGTACGGTATAGAGTCTCGATATTTTCCCATGCATATTATAGTGATGTGTATATAATTGTAGCAAACATACCCCAGGAATGTGTTAACAATTGGGGCAAACAATTCGAACACCTTAAGAATGAATTGACACTTCTAAATGTGTGAATGAACATAATTTCTTAGAGACTAGTTAAAACCTGTATACCGTGTACCTACTTTTGCTTCCCTCTGTATGTATACATATACTATGTTAATTGTTAAAGCATTATTATGCAATAATGTGGTAACAATTAGCATACAGAATGAGACATAAGTTACTATTTTTACTAGTACTTTTAGTACCGCCTACAACCACTGCTAGCGCTGAAAACTGTTCTTACTCGATACATGGGAGATATCGATCCATACTATCCTTTATATATGATTCTAGTCCAGAATTCCCGATAGCTTTAAAACCACACATATTTTATTCTTTGCAGCTTTCATTGGAGGGGGGGGGGCAAGAGGGGGTAAGAAATAAAATGGTTAAAATTAAATGCTTCTTTAGATCTAAAAATAATCCGCACTAATGGGCTCATGAAATAAGCTCAATCTCTTCTTGTCTGGTCTGCTTGAACTGGAGGTTGGGTTTTATTCCTAATTTAGGTGTACTGTCATGGTTTTCCCTAAACTACTCCCTAGTCTCCCCCCCTGCACGTGGATGCAGGTACAGTTTCACTAAAACACTACCGTCCTTATTTCTATCTCATTAATGTTAATATCCGAATAGCCCACTAGATAATTAGTAATAATAAAAGCATATAAATAAACTAATAACGGTGGTGAAGACTCACACCGAGGTATCAACTTTATATATATATATAGCAAGCGTTCTTTAACCTTTTTAGATCTGCGGACCTGCGAAAATAGGAAATATATTTCACGGACCGGTTGACGGCTAATACAGAAATAATGACCAATGCACACCTACATAGTACTTTACTTATTAAATCTAATGTAAAATCACAATTTTTAGTTAGTGTGACATCTGCTGATTCTTGTTTAGCAAATTTGATATACGTGGCTTCAGTGTTGTTTCAGAGGGACGAAGCGCTGCATTAACATCTATTCGATTTCTCGGTTTGGTTTTTATTACTGACATGGTTGAAAAAAGTATTTTCACACAAATGGGAATTCTAAAAAAGACCAACAATTTTATAGCTTTATAAATCAGAGATGGATATTATGTTTCTAGTGATATCCATAATTGAGACAGTGATTGCATTTTATGTTTGGACACCAGAGTGACATCAGGAGACAGCTCGATCAGCTTTTCTTTTTCACGAGGATCAAGTTCACGTGATTTTATAACTTCCAAGAAGGGATTATTAATCAAGAGATTGCATTTACGAGGATCCTCATTTTCAGGAAAATAATTATTAATATTTCAGCTAACGCCCTTAAATGTTGACTTATTATGTTGAATATGACTTTCTGGTTGGCATAAGCAGCAATAAAACATTCTTACAAAAGTAGAATCATTTCTATATTTTCCTCTTGTACACAACTATCCCAAATAGCCAGCTTCTTTTTGAAGGCATCCATTTTATTTCTCAATGTAAAAGTATTTGTACAAGACCCCCTGAAAAGAAATATTAAGTTCGTTAAGAAGGCTAAATATGTCCACCATATACGCAAGATTAGCCATCCATTCCTCATTCAACAAAGGCTCTACAAGGTCAGATTTTTGTTCTTGCAGAATCTTCTTTTCTTCTTCCCTCAGTTCGAAAAGGCGTGCAAGAACCCTTCCTCTCGAGGTGGTGGTTTGAATTCATACTCTCACTCAGTGTCGTGAACAGCTTGGAGTTCATGGCTCGACTAAGAATTTCATTAATGATATTCACCGCATCATTCATCACAGCGTTTGGTTCAGAAGAAAGCGTCTTTGCAGCTAGATGCTCTCGGTGGATAATATAGGGAGTGGAAAAAACTTCTGAGTGTGCGACTTTCTTTATTTCCACAACTACTCCTGAGCAACGTCCAGTCATGTTTGCAGCACCATCCGTACACACTCCGACGCATTTGCTCCAGTCAAGTAATCTTTCAAAGAAGTCCATTGGCTTATCACTAAAATCTTTATGCCTCAAATGCAAATGACGAGAAAGTTTGGAAGGTTTCATAGCGTAATTTGACAGAATTTTGGAACATACCACACACAAAGGCCGTGGCAATAGTTCACTGCCAGGGGCTACAATGAAACCAAATTTTTAAAATTCCTTATCGTAATGCCTAGCAAAGTTTACTTTTCTCTTTTTGGTTTGTATTGCACATTCTGAAGTATCAACATATTTATTTTTCTTTATTTCTTCTAGACTTGAAGCACTAGTTCTTGGCATACCTTCAGTACCATCACCACTTTTCTTCTTAATATTGTCCTTTTCGCTATTAAAGAAGGTTTAAAGGTTTTGCCGTTTGAACTTTTTTTTTTACATTTTGTAGGGTCTCAAATTTTACGAGAGAAATAAATTGTTTTCCGAAATAACACAACACAATATTATAAAACAATATTCACGAGCGCGATAAAATAAAAATGTTCGTGACGTGTCATCAACAGGCGAGCTGACGCAATACTGGCATTCAGCGGCTGCACACATCGCCTATATAGCGCGGACGTTATGTGGTTGAGGCCTGTGACGTTATGTGAACGGACAAAAAGCTTTTCAGTGGTGGGGGAAGCAAGCATACAGTGTACTCGTTGCCGCGTGCAGCGTCCCGCTAGCCCCGCAACAATGTAGTGCCCGAATTATGTAGCGGCTATATGATTCTGGTTGAAATGTTTCGTGGACCCGCATGAAATTTCTGCGGACCGGCATTGGTCCATGGACCACTGGTTGAAGAACACTGCCTTAGAGCACATTCAAAACTAACGGTAGTGCGGCGGGCACCAATTACTATTTCAAGGCAAATTTACTAACTCCCGCCAGGCTCAGAGGTCTGCTTAACGCTATACACACAGCCGATCAACTGCCATGTTAAGTTTCCAACAACGATTGTGACGTTACATGTGGTTGTGGGTAATAAAGACCATGGGGGAGGAAGGGGCATTTAACCCCCTCCAAGTTTACAAAAAATAAATTTAAAAAATACTGCTTTATTTACGGTTTTAACAAGACCAAAATGAAGACACAAGTAATTATTTAACTACTCACCACCATTTTGGTTCTTGGGTACATTTAAAAAATATATATTTATTCTGTGTTTAATGAGGCAACCAAACTGGGTAGACCCATTTCAAGATATTTACGAAGGAAATAGGAAGTATTACCATGGCATTAGTGAGTGTGAAGCGAATGATGGAAGGGTGTAGGTCTTTGATATTAGGAAAAAGCAAAACTGTTTAGCTTGAAACTACGGTGGTTCCGAGTAATAAAGTACACTTTGTAAATGAGCCGCCTAAGAAAGAGGAATGAGAGGGAGGGGTTGGAAAGAGGGGTGCTTTGTAGGGTCTCAAATTTTACGAGAGAAATAAATTGTTTTCCGAAATAACACAACACAATATTATAAAACAATATTCACGAGCGCGATAAAATAAAAATGTTCGTGACGTGTCATCAACAGGCGAGCTGACGCAATACTGGCATTCAGCGGCTGCACATATCGCCTATATAGCGCGGACGTTGGCATTGGCTTCTTGAGAACAGCATACCTGGAGATAAGCACAAACTTTATTTTTGTCGGAAATGTGACAGATTAAAATTATTAGTCAAGAACTTTTCAGCTGTGGTCAAAAAGTGGCGGGCAAACACGAAAGGTTTTGCGGGCGCCATGGCGCTCGTGGGCATAGGGTTGGGGACCCCTGATGTAGACTATTTTCTGCTCTGATGGCACAGTGCGTTGCCCAGGGTACACATGGAGGTAGTCTACACGTGCACGCAATGAGATGATGCGATGGTAGTTAATATGGAGGTGTGGGCCAGTAGGAGTCTTAAACCTAACTTAAGCCTAATTTACCAACCTCTTAAGACAAAAATGCCCAATGTACTAGCCGAGTTTGGAACCCGGGACCCTTAGGATCATAGTCAGATGCACTGACCCCTACAACACAGGGCCAGATGGAGGTTCCAACTGATAGACAGGCCTATAACGGTGTACACCTCAAGCACCGATGCTTACCTACTCGTATGCTCTGAGTAACCGACTTTCAGACGCTGGCTACTATCCCTTGGGAGACGTAAAGAGCTATGACGCTACCCGTTTTCCAGAATCTCAACTCAACCCATCCCTTACATTCCCCAATTTTATTTGGACACCTCCCCCCCATCTCTCCTCAATTCATCTCCATCCGCAACGCAATTATCGAGGATGGATGGAATTGTATTAACATAATTAATTTAAAATTTCGTTTTAACGGTCTCAGGTTCAATTTCCGACCTAGCGTAATTTTTTTTATCAATTATGAAGATGGTGATCTCCCATTTTATAGTAATGAATTGACAGATGGATGGTCTGGGTTTAGTGTCTGATCTAGAATCAGGCTAGTATGTAAGTAGTATGCTTATATAATCCTTTTTAACCTTGTCCTGTCATCCAACCGGGATATTTACATTCAATCATGGTAGTAGGGTAGGAACGGGTAAGGTAGAATTTTGAGGAAATGTAACCGAATTTGCTTGGAGGAAGAGTGGGAATACCTTCAGGGGGGGGAAAATGCGATTCACCTAACCGATATTCAAACTTATAGTGCCTAGTCACTGACAAATCTGACAAGACTATCTTGAAGTCTAGTCCTTGTTGTTGACCGATGTGGGTCTGATATGATCTGTTGACTTAGAACGTCACGTTAAATACCTCTGCTAAGAAAGAAGCCTTCTAATGACTTTCCTTGTGATGAAGCTTTGCTTACTATGTCTACCCTTCCATGTTCGGTCTGAAATTTGAGTCCCTCTAAAGAAATTTCATCTCCAAACGTGAGAGTAGAATTACTTCTAGCCTTTAATATGGCTTCATCAGTCTTAGGGGTCGTATTTTAAAGTTGGTCCAACCCGCATCGGTGGACACGAGGGATAAGGCATCGAGCTCTTTTGTTCTGGTTTGTCAATGACGGGGATGTAGTGGTTTATTCCGGGTGTACTAAGGGTGTTTTTATCTTATGGTTTCCCAGACTTTTTCCACGTTAATTCGTATATACTTATTCTAAATTTAAGCTTCCTCATATCTACCCCACTAATGAACTAATTAGTTCGCTTAGCACCAATATTATTATATTATTCTAAGGGGGCGATACCGCAAGTAGCAATTTGTAGTAAATACACCCGCATAATAGTGGATAGGGATAAGGGACAAGCAATGATAAAGCTCTCATGGAAAACACCCCCACTTACCCGACCGAGATTTGAACTTTAGCCTCCTCGGCTCCGCTAAACTAGTCAAGACGAGAATGATTCCTTGGGCCGCGTACCCACCAAAATGTATGTGAGCTAATTTGAAGGGGGTAAGTTTTAATAGGTATAAAACGCCCAAACTGCACCCTTTATCGGGGTTGAGCTCAGTAGCCTCTTATGGTATTGAACTTGGTTCCTTTGTTGATATTGAACTTAGCCATTGGCCTCCCTCTGTTGGTATTGAACTTGGCCATTGGCCTCCCTTTGTTGGTATTGAACTTGGCCATTGGCCTCCCTCTGTTGGTATTGAACTTGGCCATTGGCCTCCCTCTGTTGGTATTGAACTTGGCCATTGGCCTCCCTCTGTTGGTATTGCACTTGGACATTGGTCTCCCTCTGTTGGTATTGGACTTGAACTCCTTATGTTGGTATTGAACACTCCCTCTAATTCATTGATTTCAAATTATTACAATTCACGAGTTATAAGGGGTCAAACTTGCTATTTTATACTTTTTGAGCACCATTGTTACGGTAAACTAATTAATCTATGGGGCTGAATTTAAGTATAATCAGACATGCATATTAGCTGTACACAATTAAATATTTATAATATTAATAATGCTATTAATAATATCAATATTAGTTGTGAGGATGCGGTTGGTGTACAAATGGACAATGTGAATGGCTTATATGCAGATTATGCCGTATTAATGGCTGAGAATGAACGTGACCTGCAGAATGCATTAAATCGTTTGAATGGTGACAGGCAGAATAGATCTTCGTATAAATGTTTCCTTAACAAAGATGATAGTTTATGATGAGGACGGTTCAGAAATTGATTGTCACCTTAATATAAATGTAAAACTGTTAAAACAAGTTAATGGTCTTGTGAATCTGGGCAGAATGTTATGTAAAAATGGCGGAATAGATGGTGAAATCGACAGACGGTTGAATGTATCTCGGGGATTAATTGAATGTATGTGTTATATACTGCCATCTTTGCATCTTTCGATACTTCCTCATTCTTTGTAATAATAACAACCCGTACATCCAATTAATCCCCGATATACATTCAACCGTCTGTCGATTTCACCATCTATTCCTCCATTTTTACAAAACATTCAGCCAATATTCCCAAAACCATTAGCTTGTTTAA